>JAVTVY010022370.1:0-89023 GCA_036873755.1 Hanleya hanleyi
GGTTTCTGAAAGCATTATGTTCATGCGGTAGAATATACCATTTTAAAGGAATAGCAGATTAATCCCCTTATCAAACGGAAATATATCCACATATTCAAGTGGAAACATTTTACTCCTCAAAATTGAGTTTACTTTATAACTATATGCCCACATGAATACGCGTAATGATGGTTTTCTATTTGGAAGTACAATGACCTATAACAATAATTCATTTTCATATCCTAAACCTTATCTGTCGATATACGGGATTCTAGAAGACTATCATTTGCAAATCGATCTAGATCACCTCAAACGTATTATTAACCAGAAAAAAGTTTTAATGTAACGTACATATTTAGATATGAATATAAAATAGTAACAAGAGACCGCTGATGAGCACACACAACCAGTGCATAAGCAGGAAAGCGAATGTCTTCAGTTTGAGGAGCATGGTGTTCATGGCCACACAAAGCTTCTATGAATATAACCTACAACCAATTCAACCAAATTGATAAACCCAAATTTTTACATGTCTTATGATGGAATATAAAAGAATGTAGCAGTATGGATGGTCAAACGATTTGATTGTAGTCGAGATTAGTTTGTCAGGCCCTGAGAGTCCATGGTTATTAAACATAGTCCGAACGAATCATGACAAGAGTACCCAACATTTTATTTATGAGAAACTCTCACGTCGATTATAATCTTATGTATTTCATTTTATTAATAATAGATAATTTTGCATGACCGCAACATTAGAGTGCAATAAATCAACTCACCAAAACGAGTTATATATTTTTTGAAAGCTGAATTAATCAGATAGGATTACCGAATTGTGATAAATAAGTCTAAGAATGAAATAAGCTGAATTCGGGGAATTTGAATTGTGGGATAATTACTGCAACTGAATTATTCCAATTGAGTGAGTGAGTGAATATGATTTAACATCGCTTTCAACACTATTTCAGTCATATCATGACGTTTGGTTCCTATTCCTTTTCACACCCGGAAACCACACGGGTAGTGCCCTATTCCTTTTAACACCCGAGACGGAGCGGTCTGTGAACAATTCCTCGTTAATAATTTTCGAAATTGTGATATTGCAAATATTTGAACTTTCATAATCTTACAATATGCTCTTCAAACCAGCTGACTTATTTTCTTAGATCATTATATGATGGTTCAAAGTTCTAGATTGGTACCATTAACAAACTACTCCATGTACAAGCCTCTAATCCGTCATTCGGTACTCAACTGTCGTCATTCAAGAATTTCCGCGTCCATAATTCAAAAACCTAATTCATATAGCAATATTAGCAAGGACAAGGTTTTCTGTCTAGCAGTAACGAGTACTCTGACATCCGGTCTAGTCGTGTTTCGTTCCAACCCACGGAAGTTAAGGTACACGAAGATCAATAAATCGGAAGGGATCAGTGAATCGCAAATTTTGTGATCTGTCAATGTGTTACAATGTGACATTATCGTCTCAGTATATATGTCCCACATAATTTATATCTAGACTTCGTTGAACAAATCATGTCTATGTGGGACAACGGGCTGTCAGATCTTAAAAATCTCAAGTTTTATGGACAACGAATAGTATAGAAGGTATGACGAAATTCCATCTTTGACAATCGGTTGAATTACCATGAGCATCAGTGACAGGAACAAATATCCCTTCCCAGGGAAGAGTCAAAGTCGTTCACATCAGAATTCTAAATGTATTTTCTGTTGGCGAAAATCCAAGAAACGTTCATCTTGAATTCAACTCGATAGACTCTCTGATGTCCTGGATTGTAGGTGTTCGAGTTTATCGAATGACATTCAGTAATTGTGTACTTGGTAGTGTGTATCTGTCTGTATTACTCCTGTTGTGTTGATTGTCCAGTAAACATGACTGCTGGCTAAAATATACCATTATCAGACGTTGAGACAACACAAAAGAGGGTGGTGTCATTAAACCTATATAAGCGGTCAGAAGATCATTGGTGTCATTATTAAAACTGATGGATTATATCGAAAGTGTTCCTTGATTGAGAACGTTGATACCTCAATGTCCGACATCTGCTAGATAGCCGTAAACCGAATTCATGATCGACATACCTTAACATTCGGCATTTCATACCAACAGTCACACATCAGATATGTATAAAATACAACAACACTCGCAAATTACTCGCACGGCTGACGAAGTCAAATAATGGTATTTGTTTCGTTGAAATTCTGAATCGTTCTGTTGTCTGGTATTTTATTCTTTCCTCTACCTAGTCATTCTAAGATGCATCGATGCTGAATGAGAAGTATCGTCAGTCATGAATCAAATAATAAGGGTGTAACCAGGATGGCTAGTTTGAGCCATGAATGGATTAGGTGAACATGTTCTGTCTATGAAGATGATTACACGTTGACACGTCCTAGCACACTTATTGATCGATCCCTTTACAGTATGATTCTTCAATAAATGACGATATTGTCGGTTAAGTGATCCACATGTACTTCCATTAAAATCCCTACTGGTACTTCTCTAGGATATTTTCTTCGAACCTTGCACCGATGCGGGATGAGGAATATTATCAATCACGAATCAAAGAATAAGGATTGGATAGGTCAGTACCCAGATGACTACATTCGAAGTTGTTCGCTTGAACAGTTGATAAATCCCTTTAATGTACGATGCTTAAGCATGTGACGATATTGTCGGATCAGGGATTCGCATGGCTTCAAAAGATGTCGTTTTCCTAATTCCAAATGATTGATGAGATAGTTTCCCATCCTTGCCTTTCCTATTGGCCAAATAGCAAGACGTCGTTCAATGGAACTAGCAAATCGATATGGGCGAGCGGCTAACAGTATGTAATACCCCCGAACTTTCACCATGTGTTTTGCAACACTATAATGCACTCACAAACTAATGCGAATGATATATATGCAGATAATATGAATTCTTCAACACATTTTTGGTAATAAACCAATGCGGTGTATTTTGATGTTTCCATGTCGACATATGATCATTCAACCATTGAAGCTGAAGTAGGATGAATATGATATGTAACTGGCAAGCCCTGTCGGGCAGCTGCGATCAATTCATCATATCGACACATATTGATCCTTCGAGAAATGGTAAACATTCAGTACAGCATTTAATTGTGATACCCACAGAATGCATCTCGTTGTACATTGAACAGTCATGGTTATCAGCTAATTTCCTAGATGATAAGACCCGATTATTTAACTTTATCGAGAAAGTTTTCAGTGAAGAGGATCCGTATCACTCAAGTGCGTTATAAAGTATTGGATCAAGAAAAGCTCATATTTGCACACATGAATCAATTTACACCTGTAAAACTGAAAGATCATAACCTTACTGTGGATGTTGTTGTATAAGCTCACCGAATGCACCACAATTGTACCACGACAGAGCGCACCACCAGCTCCGTCGCGATGCTAGCGCTATTCATATTCTGCTAAACATAAATATCGGTATTTCTGGACAGTACTCTACTTCATATCTGATATTTTCGACTGTGAGGCTATTGAAAGAGTAACATTGTTGTTGCTAATTCATCCCCGCCATCTAAAGAAACTCAACCGACAAAATGTGTCCGTTGTGCGCAGTATCGTTGATGTCACATTCCGTATTGCAGTGTTGGAATTTGGTTATGAACTGAAGATAGCCATGATGTTCAAACGGACAAGCACAATCGAATCGTGACCTCACATACAAGATTTATTGTTTTGGTGACTGCAGCTCCACATGGAACATGGCTTCAAATCTAACAACCATTGAAAAAAAACCGATTTGTGTCTTCCGGAAACATGATACCACCCTCAATCACTAAAGTTTGTCAAGATATAGCGCATTTTCGATTGTGTGGTCCAGGGAACATAATCGAAACATCCCAAGACCGGCCTTTCTTGAAACCCCACTACCTGGATAGAGAACTGAACATAATTACTGTATCACAAATCCTGAATGATCCAGGTAACCTTGATATAGTGAGAGATGAGGACCTAAAAGCATTCCTGATGAAGAGACCTAAATATCAAGCCGAGAAGAATAAACCTGAAGCCCGTCCAGGGTATAGTCCTGACTGCGCTGGAACAATATGTTATTGAGTCGTCAAAGCGAGAAAAAGCTGAACCTGCAGTACTCGCTGATTGACTGGATCTCACCAAGAACAAGGTCGTTGAATAATTCGCCATATTGACAGAAGTACCCTTCGTCAAGCCAAACAAGTACTGAGAAACTTCAATTCGCAAGAAGTTTTAGCAAGTCTCCAAATTAAATTCGTCATAATTCCAGCAAACAAAGCTCCAAATAATACAATATCATATGCAAAATATTACTACTACCATGGTGCTGGTTAAATAATTCAGTATAAGCACACCACCATCAAATACGTCTACTTCTCCCAACTGCATTTATTTTGGAAGATATATTTAACAACCACGTTTCTCAGGGAAAGAGGTACTTGTGTTCCAACCACTCATAACGATATACCAAAAGTGCACTGGACTCCCAAACTATATAAATCACCATACAAAGATAGATCCATAACTTCTTCTAACTTGCACGACTAATAGCGTTGGACACACCGGTTCTCGTCAGATCACCGAAGTTAAGCAACGCTAAGCTCGGGCAATATTTGGCTGGGTGACCGGGTGCTGTACTGGCTGGGCGGA
This sequence comes from Hanleya hanleyi, assembly GCA_036873755.1. Lineage (NCBI taxonomy): Eukaryota > Metazoa > Mollusca > Polyplacophora > Lepidopleurida > Hanleyidae > Hanleya > Hanleya hanleyi. The sequence continues at coordinate 4,663 of JAVTVY010022370.1, forward strand.
TCAGTGTCCAGGGTAATAGGAACTGTGAGCACTCGTGTTCTGGCATATGTAGGCACCGTTGTGATATGACTGAAACAAGTTTGAAAACGACATTGAACCCTACTACTCACTCACTTGTTCTAGAAGCTGCACCACCAAGCTCCTTTGAACCCTGTTAACGAGGGCCCTTCAAGAGCCAACAAAATTTGGAAAGGTATTGCGCCACTATTTCTTAAAACCCTTGTGTGGAACGTGCGTGAATATTGAAAAATTCAAAATGTCTTACGGAAGAACTTGATGCTAAAGGCCACATACCGTACAGACATATTTCCAAAATGTGATTTCTCGCTTCTCTACACTGAGGACGTTATTGACCGTCTGAGTTCATTAATAGTATCTGTGTTCAAGAAAACTGATCGCCGATATATTAATGTCAGAAACCATAAATCAGTCTTTAGCTCTACTACATACAAGAAATATCATTGGTAAAACTTGGTAATACAACATTCCAACAGCATATACGTATTCCAATGGGCTGTATCTCTTATGAATACGACTATATGCAAGCGCTTTTTTTTAAACCGATCATTTCAAAACCGGTGTGATGGATAAGAATGTCCTGGTGATTGGTGTCCATTTTCATATCCTTTTCTATTGGAACCAAGGACGGGCACTTGTCCCCAGTGTGGAGAAAGTGTCCTAGCTGTGTTAGAAGATAGGAGTCGGACACTCTTAGCCAACCGGTGCAAGATTTATTGCGTTACATTTCGTCACTGGTGTCTAATTCCGCTTAACCCAGATCTAGGGGCCGTGTGAACCTATATACTTCAATATTCTCAGAGGTTCATGATCAGGCACAATCAAAGTAGGAAACTAGCCTAGGTTTATGTATACTATGATTGTTGTTTTGTTTATTTTTTAATGTGGTGCTACTGCTGTTATATTGAATATGGAATAGGTATTTGGATTATTTGATTTCTTATTGTGCATCACTGAAAATCGGGAGGAGGAATGTTGAACGCAAGTGATATATTCTGTATAATCGTGTTTCATTCGCACTCACGTATAATACGTACACATCGTGCTGTGACTTGGAGGTTATTTACCGGAATGCAGTGTGTCCACAGTCCAGATAATGAAGGGCTGCCAGATCTTCAGAACCATGTGTAAAGGTAGATAATGTACATCTTCGTACATTACAAATCGTACAAAAATGTCCAAGCTCAGATGACAGATGGGAGCCGTGTATGTTTTCCTCTCGGACATTCCTTCTTTTGCATTCTGGCATGCTCGAGAGATTCTGCCTTTCTATCGAACACGGAAAGCAGATTATGATGTAATTCCCAAGCAGTTTGCGGGATCATCGTTGACAATCGGTTGTATTTCCATTACTGCGAGTGCCAGGAACACATATCCTTTCCAGAGTATGTTTTCAAAAAAACGTTTAATTTGATCCACTATTGAAACTCGAAAGGTACTTGCCCTACGTCAAACCTCAAGAAACGTTCATCTTGAAATCAGCTGTATAGCTGTTCTGATGCCAAAATGCCTTTGTAGATTATCGATCTTGGGTCTATTTAGAAGAATATTCGGTAATCGAGTGTTTGGTAGAACTAATCAATCCACAATAGCCACGATTGTCCGGTAAGCAAATAAAAGGGGGAGCATATTTGGCTGTTACTGGGATTGGATTGCCATATGATCAAGGTACGTCAGTTATAGACGTGGCATATCATTACGTACGATAGCTGCCAAGATAATGTTGCATCAAACGCTCATCATCTTTATCATCAGAAACGTCTTTCCGGATGGGGACAATATAATTTTAAAATAAGCGAAGGTGTTCTCAAAACGGACTTAATGATTTTTTTCTGATAAAATATGCTTCTTAGTTGAGAATAATCGTATTCGATATCTGTTCGGCAGACATAATACAACATACGAAAAGAACTAGTAAGGCTGATGGTTAATCCTATCTGGCCCGGGATTTTGAGACCTGTCTAGGCCCGGGGGGAGGGGGAGGCGTTTCTCCCTACAGCCTAAATGTTTTTCTTACCGCTTGAGCTAGAGTCGAAACTGGTACCACCTGAGGTGGCAAATTTTAGTAACATTTTCTGAAGAGGTATATGTCTGTAGATGTTATCCATATGTGATAACCGTTGCAGATCGGTAGCTTAAGGGTAGTATACCAAGCCTTTTCAACCCTACTCCTTTCCGTGTTCTAAATCGAAACTTGAGGGATGGGGTATGGTCCCTCGTATATTTTTCTTATACTTCCCTCTAGAGATCTAAAACTTTGCACACTTTGGACATACATGTAGATGCTCTTCTATAGAAACAAGCAAACATCATGTCACATAATCATTTGGTGACGTCACAGTGACGTAATAACCCCGTGAGCATTTTATTGTCTCTTTTTTCTCCATTTTCAACGTGATTTTTTTTCTGCTAGTATCGCTTGGCATAGCAGATTCGATTCATGTTCATTATATAGATGTTACCCATATGTGATAACAGTTGCAGATCGGCAACATATGGGTAGTTATGACACACTATCGGAACCCTACCCTGCCTCAATTCTGAACCCAAATATGGGGGGGGGGTATGGTTCCTTGAATATTTGTATCATTCTTGCTGCTAGAGGGCTCAAATTTTCCACACATTACGTTTAGGTCCTTGTTTATAGAAACCAGTAAACATAAATTAACAAAATCCCTTGATGATGTCATTATGACGTCATAAAAGGGGAAATAAGTTTTTACCAGCCGTTTAGTCTATTTTCAATACATACTTTCTATTCAGTTGGTACCATTTGAGGTAGCAGTTTCCATCAATGTTTTCTAAAGTGGTATTATTATGTAGTTGCTACCCATAGGTTATAGCATTTGAAGATCAGTAGCTTATAGGGTAATTATAGCTCGTTTCATGAAACCTGGTCTTATCCTTAGTCTGAGCCAAACGTTGAAGGTGACGGGGTATGGCCCACCAAATATTTTCTTTAAATCTATGTCTAAAGAGCTAAACGATTATAACCTATACATTTTAGTCCTATGCTATTATAAAATGCTAAATAAAATGCCAAAACGTTTGATTACATCATCGTATCTCGTAGAGTAACACATTTTCCCGTGTCTTTTATCTCTTTCATTATAAGTATGTGTGAGCTGGAGGTGTTATTTTACCATTTGGAGGTGAATCAGGACAGTTATATTAAAATGATAAATAATAGTAGGTGCTTCGATGCAAAAACATGCCAAACGATGGGAGAGCGAGGCAAATTTAACTCGTGGTAGTGTTGCGTAAAAATAAACTGTCGATCTAGTTTTACTATTTTGTGTTGACAATTTCTACTCGACATGGAGTACATTTCCTATGCAACATGTATCATGATTGTTGAGTGTCCATCCTAAATACTGGGAACTTGGTAATATCTCGCCCCAGCGTGAGAACTTGAATGTGTGTTAAGAACGGAACCAGAATCTTTTTGTCAGGAGTAGAATATAGAATATATGGCAGGAGTAGATTGCTAATATCAGCGTGGGCGATTGAACGCACAGGCGATGTTCGTGTCAAATTGTCAACGTAGATAAATTCAAGTTACTCTACCACCGCGTTTCAGTGTGGTATAAAATAGGGTACACCCAGTGGATGGAAGAGACAAAGGGACTGTGTAAGATTAAACCACCAAAGCCACAAAGGATTCAAATCTGGAGACTATTCTGTTCAATTCAATAAAATGCGTGTGACCGGTTTTGTCAAATGGAAATTATTTCTAACCACAATTGCATGGTATGTGATGTAAAATAGATACCGGTATCAACTATTGAACCAATCCGGAATCGACAATTGTCAACAGTGATGATGAGGCTGTATGGAGATTTTAGTATATGACCCATATGAACGTTCAACCAGATTCGATGATAAGAAACGAACATCATGATGTCTTCAATATCAGCATCATTCGAAACGGTTGTCAATTTTTCTTGCACGAAATACTACCTTGCTATGCCTGTGTAGAAGTTTGAGTTATTGGTGTCTTGTGTATAAGGGCTTTCGCTTATTGATGCAGAAATTTCCTAAGTGTCATACACAATAGTATCACCATCACAAATCTCCAGAACAGGTCATAACTGTATGCAGGAAAATGTGTAATTAGGGCAGGTTGGTGTGATGATCCTGGAGTTTTACTGTTGTAGGGACCACTCATCATTTATATAATGATGTATGGTTATCTGAAGAGCTATACCTGTCGCAGACATGATTTCAAAGGATTTAGCTAGGTTCAACTTCTGAACAATATTGCCAAACTGCCTGGTCATCCATGTACCTAATCTTAAGGTGAATAATTTCATCATAATGGCATATGGAGAGTTAGTTTGAGTGGAAGTGAAATAATTTCTGAACATTGTTATCGAACTATCCGTCTCTGCAGCTGACGATGTAGGCATACTCTCTGCATCAACGCTGACATTTTTCATGTTCCACCAAAGATGTTAGCAGGATATATGATACTCCCTTTCAGCAACAATCCCAATCATGTATTGTCACAGCCTGTTAGTCTAGTTTCAGACTTGCAGTATTTCACTGTCGAGTATCGGCATCAATCCGATTGGTGACGGAGCCTATGATGACGTTACCACGTATGCATGGTTCCCTTAACATATTCGTTTTCATTCGGACCAAAATTGTACATCCAGGTGCGAATCATCATCGCGAATACCATGGTTTAGCTTAACACTCATGAGACGAGTTGACATTCATTTAAACAGCTATTTATGGAGTGGTCTTGTGGCGCTTCTGTTTGGCTGAGATCCCGAATGACGCACTCTGGCATTCTGACCTCGGCGCCGGACCCCTGTGACCTTTGATCAAAGCAAAGCGAATCACTTGATTGGCTGACAGAGTAGGCGACGTCTTCAATGAATTATTTACGTTCGACAAAGCCGTTTCTCAGGGCTCCCGACAGTAAAACAGATAGGGGAGGGAATGACCTGGTAGCGGGGCTGGAGTCACCAATTCAAGGAATCACATTGTTGATTTCCTGGATATTTTGCCATCATCAGATTCCCCAATAGGTCTATTATGTGTGTTTGGAGACGATGTGAATACTCTAAACGTTATTGGCGGTATTGGATTATCTGCATTTCTATCTTTTGCAATCTCTGAAAGAGGCCATTGGGCATGCATTTATGCAGCCCCCAGAAGGCAGCAGCTTTCACGAGATAATGCCTAAAATCTTCTCAAAAGCTCTTAAAGGGCAATGTTTATGCATTTTAAGAAGCAAACATCGCATTTCATATACAGATATCAAACTCATATGGCCATCTCTGGCTATGAAAAAAAATTACAGTTGGCACCACCAAATTTACAGTTGGCACCACCAAATGGATTACCCGTTCAACACGTTTGCATGACTAAAGCATCAAATTTACTGGGATACCACGTTGACCAACCTGGATTAGCAAACAATCGGTGGCCCAGATGGCAAGAAAGGATAAAGTCTTAAAAACGATGCAAATTCTAAGATGGCCAACATTAACTCTTCATGAAGGGCGACCATATGCTGTAGCATTTGCAAATTGAGGAGGTATTTGTACTCATCAAGTTTAATTGCAATTATAACAAGTCTGGTCGCCGAATATGGTAGATTAGGAGGAAAATTCCCTTTCGTCAGATTCATACCAATGACAGAAGAACAAAATTTGCTAGGAAGATACGGATAGGAAGGACCATTGGTAGTCAAGATGAGAATCAATGGAAATATCGCAATAGCTCGGAATATTTTCTTAATTATCCTTCTCCACGTCTTCCGTAAGGCCACTGTTTGGCCGCTTACGCTCTTCAAAGAAACATAACAGGATTTACCACTTGACTTGGTTCAACTAAAAATGAGAAAATAAAATAAAATTATCATCATTATTATTCAGTCACGGGGACGTCATCAGAGCATCAGATGAAAGTTTCAATAGATGCTTCAATACAAAAAAGGGCATGGAGGTACAGGTTGGTACTTTTCAGCTATCTAACCATAATGGAAATTTCGGAAGGACCATACCCTACCTGCAAACTTGGGTTGAGAATACAGAAAGAGGAAGAGTCCGGAAAATGTACTATAACAACCCATAAACTACCGATATACAACGGCTCCCCCAGATGGATAGCATTTGTATGCAAATATCTCTCACAAGAAATGAACCGAATCTGTTACCTCAAGATTTATCAACAAAACTGGAAAAACATATTGAAAATAACGAAAAATTTAGAAATAAATTATTGTTCATCTTATGACATCACGTTGACGTCATGTAAAATGTTCATTTCAAACCCCATTAACTTGTTTCGGTAGACGAATACCTCATATGCAGGGGGTGAAAAGTTATAGCTATCAACAGGAATGATTAAAATATCCAAGAAATCATACCCCACCCCCAAATTGTGGTTCAGAATGTGATGGGGGGAGGGTTCAGAAAGTGTACCATTACTACAACTACGCTACTGATCTGCATGACTTATCGCATATGGGCAAAATCTATATACAAATACCTCTTAAAAGAGCATTTACCAAAGTTTATACGTCACATGATGCCAGCAGAATCGGAAAAAAAAACAATTGGAAAACCAACCAAAATTGCGACAATAAATGCTGCTACATGTTATTACGTCACTATGACATCATACAATGGTAATATCACGGTATGTTAACTTGTGCCAATAGACCAGGCCCTGCCCCCAAAGAATATGTGAAGTTTCAGCTCTCCAACGACAGAAATAACTAATATATCAGACGAACCATTCCCCTGCTCCCATTGTCTGAGTTCGGAGTACGAGCAGGGTTGGGGTTAAGAAAGTGTGTTTTGCTACCGTTAAGCTACCGATCTGCAACGGTTATCACATATGGATAACATCTACATACATGTACCTCTTCGAAAAACATTACTAGAATTTGCCACCTCGAGTGGTACCGATCGGTGAAATTTGGAGTCTTGGCCCATGGACTAATTGGGTCAAACTTCATCAGAAAATTTAAAAATTCCAAGATGTGATGGCGCCACAGTGACGTCATTTTCGAAAAAAGAAGTTTTTGGTCAATTTTCCGGCCAGATTTGTCAATTTTTTTTATTGATGTCATTTCTTCGGAAAGACTGCATAACAAATTAGTAAATGATAGTTTGATGTGAAATAAAATATGTTTTGTCCATTTTCCTCTCAGAAATGGAGACGAAAACATCACTTTTCTGATACCCAAATTTTGAACTTACTCATCATCCTCTGCTCGCGGGGTAATGCAAGTAGACTCAAAATTACCCCAATATGATAAGCTACAAATTCACGGAGTGTCAACTCTGAAGGTTTTGCCGTTCAGGAGATAGCATAGAACGTTTGGTGCGTGATCATAATGGCCTCCGCCAAGAGTAGGGTTAAGGCAAGCATTGAGATGAACATCCCAATCATTAACTAGTTTTCTTCGTATGTGTCCCTTTCTCTACAAATATTCCGCCACTCATCGATATTTTAAATCATGACGCAAAGAATAGGGATTGCTTGGTGTGCATTAACTGTTTAACTTTATGATTACACACCACCCTGTTCGTTCGATCAGTTGATAAATCCTTTTAATGTACGATGCTTTAACATGTAAAGATATTGCTTGATCGGACATCCACTTGTGTACAGAAGATACCATCTTCCTGATCTCGAATGATTGATGGGATAGTTTTGCAACTTTGCCAGTCAGATTGGCCAAACACCAAGACACCGTTCAATGGAACTAACAAATCGATGAAGGCGTGTGGTTAGCAGTAAATATCTCTAAAGTTGGCCATGTGGTTTACAACACAACAATACCCACATAGACGTGTTGGGAAAATACATGTACACATCTAGATAATATGAATTATGCAACACATGCATGGTAATAAACTAGCTTATATGATATAATTCAGCGATTCTGAGTCAACATATGGTCAAACAATCGTTGAAGCTTAAGTAGGATGAACATGAAATGTAACTCATAACCCCGATCGGAGAATTGCAATAAATCCACCATATCTTCGTCTATTTCCTGAGAAATACCTGAGAAATAGTAAACACACGATAGCGCATTGAATTGTGATACACGAAAGTATACAAAGGAAGAAAACGCGATGTCCCTTGACCTTCACGGATCTCAACTAACTACCATTGCTTTATTTATACTCCAGCTGAAGTCCATTTTGAATTGTTTCCGAAACCACAAGAGGAGTATGCTGCATCGAAGTTTTTTTAGTCAAATCCCTCTTTGCATTCAAATCCGTATCCTGAAAAGATATTGTAGAATCTCGAAATCTGGAAAGTTGAAAATTGGGAGATGTGTGCACAAGTGCCACCGTAATATAGTACTGATCTCAGTCACACGTCAACCGTGGATACTCATAATACCATAATAATAGCGCGGCACGAAATGCAGCATTTAATTCACCGACAACCAATCTCGGGTCATGCAACTGCACAACAAGCGGGATTCACTTGAATGTGTATATCGATAACAGACATCAGGATCACCATTGACTTCTCTCTATTGTTATAAAAAGTAGCTTGTGTTTATATATAAAGTCTTAATCTTCTTAATAGAAAACTATTGGCTGCTAAATATATTTATTTCTCATTAAAACCTTCATTTGAGACCATTTGTAATGAAGGTGGAATCAAATATTGTTATGCACTCGGTCGTTTGCAAAAGTAAACAGTTCAATGATTGCTACACCTGCAAAGCAGGCAACACTGTGTTTGTGGCGAGATGTGAACAGCCACGCTAACACGGACACGTACCGTTGCGAAACAGCTGTTGCCGATATATTTGTCCATGATTTTCTGGTTAGAATTCGATTTAAAACCTTCGTATCGGTATTTGTTAGGTACTAAAGACGCCCCAATGGTAAACTGGTACACAATAAATTTCTCTATGTCGGTTGTAAAGCCTTGAACCTTCACCAGTTGTGCTCTCATTCGAATGTTTTGAAGAGACACCTTCATCGAATATACTCTCATTAGAATAATCTAATCGAAACCGTAATCAAATGTACTCTCATTTGCGTGATTTAAGGAGAAGCCTTCATCAAATGTACTCTTATTCGAATGGTTTCATGAGAAACTGTCATAAAAAAATACGCTCATTCGAATAATCTAATCAGAAACCTTCATCAAAAGCGATCTGATCCAATTGGTTGAATGAAAAACCTTTATTCCACTTTTCATACAGTGTGTCTATATAGTACTCGACTATCACTCGCCGTTGGTTCGACTGGCACGTGTTGGTAAAATAACCGCTGTGCACAAGTCCCTTTTACTGTAGTTTATTCTACACCTCCTACGTTACATTAACGTCTGGTCCATCATTCAATATTCAGTCGTCGTCCATCAACGAATGTCCGTTCAATATTCAACCATCGCCCAGTTAAAGAATTTCTGAAGCAGCTGAAGCTGTCCTCGACATGTTGTTTCGAAGATGTGGATTTCTCGATCACATGCATTTCGTCTGCAATAGACAGTGTCCCTTTCTGTAGGGGAACATGAGGTATTATACACAACCAAAATGTGTATAAACCCCGAGAAGGCCAAAACTATGTTGATAACCACTAAAGGTCATGGGATCAGCAAGCCACCACTGTCGGTCAAAAGATGGACTATGCTTCATATAAGTTAAGGAAATCAAACTGTTTTTACCAGCCCATACAACTGGTTTATACTCCCCCACATGGACTATTGTTCCACAATTTTAGGTCACTGTAATATGAATATATTGAAGAATTCGTAGGACGAAGCTCGATGTAGATTTTGTGGTACCTATATTGGATTTGTACGCCCAATTTAAGTGGATGTCTTTTAGCAAAACACTCGACCATAACCAGGCGATTCATATGTTTAAAGTATTGAATGGATTAACCCTATGTTATATGTACAACTTGGTATGAATACTTCGGACAGGTCGCACTATGTCGAAAAGATGTATTGCGTCTAATAAAATACCAAGACATAAAACATACTATTTTAATGGGAGTTTCATGTATGACGGTTCTCCTCGTTGTCTTAGTTCAATGTTAGCATGAGAACGTACTTTAAGAGTATTTATTCCCAGTCATGAATTTTCCTTCCAGGTCTTACTGTTATAAATATCTTGTACTACTACATGTATACTGATGTACCGGATATCCTAAACCTTTAAATGTTATCGTATATGTATATATCTGCATATATTAAAATAATTCAACCCTCTGGCAGAAAGGTCTCAGCCTAAGAGTTTGTAAATCGACTATTATTCGGCATCTTAGACATCCATCATTTGAAGCCAACGTCACCTTGACTATGCGAATCACGAAGCGCAGGATTTCATGTTCCTGGCGATATTGGATATGACTGGTGCTACATTATTAGTTACACGGTTTGTCAGTGACCCAATACAGAAATATATGGGGTCAGTAAAATTTGTATTGGGCGCGGCGTCTTAACGCGCTAATGTACATAAGAAACATTCTGCGAGAAAGGATTTCTCCTGAACAACGTTGGCACGATGTTGTTGTAGCTCACGAAGCAAAAAATGGATATGAAGTCAGACATTTGGAATATTCATTGAATATTCATTCGTACGAGCTGTTCACAAAATGAATATCTAATTTAGAACTACAGCTGCTGAAGCTCACCTTTATTACAAATACTTGTTGTAACCTTCAAAATGAAGCCTGACGCGAGACAGTCGACGCGAGTGCTTTGCAACAGGAGCTAAAAGGGAGATAAGTTACCTAGTTACCTATCCCGAATTACAATCGAAGGCGGTAGATAGAAAAATATCGGACGATCATGTGATCGTGATCGCTTGTTTTCATTGGACGATTTTGTCTGAAGCGGGATAAGAGTAGCTATGTGAATATCTTATAATATAGAATATTCAAAACTACAACTCGAACTAGGGTGTGAAATTTGTCGCGTGTTATACAAATCTGACAGATTGTCACGTTATATACACACAAACAGCTTCAACACTCTGTTATTTTGCATTCCGGAGGTAATGACACATTCGTACCATATTGGCCGCTGATCGCAAAACATTTTCATATTTCAGGTACTCAGCACTATAATGTAGAAGACGGAATTGTCTTCAGAACATTGATGATAATTTTTACCTTACTCTTTAGGAAGAAGTATAGATTTCAGTTAGACACGTTTCGTATTATCATGGATATATACATAGACCAGTTCATAAAATTTGTATCCAAGAACCACTACGTATTGGACGACTAGGTAAAAAGGAACTAATTTACCGATTCAGCCTGTCGGCCAATGTTCGAATGTATCGGACTATGGGGCAGGCTAGCCCTACGATTGGTTGATATTCAGATAAAGTGCTGGTGGTTGAATATTGGTGAGTCCAAAATATTGTCTGCAAATTTCAGCCAAATCCTCCACGTAATTAACGCTCGCTGGCAATATTTACGGCCAGTTGAATTCCAGTATGGTCTTCAACGCGGAACTAGTAAAATCGGTCCGTCTTGTTTCATTGGAATTGGTACTGGATAACATCATGTTTCCATACCGTCTAAGTGATCACCTATCTATTGTGATGAAACATAAAGTCCTGAAATTATTCGTCTGATCTCAGTAAGGTAGAGATCTTTTAATGAATTCATGTCATTTAACATTGTGAGGAATAGGGAAAATAATTACTTCCTTCTAACCACTATCACCATTGAGTTGAGGGCATTATATTTGCCAGGATATAGCATATAAAGTATTCAATCGCACCCTAAGTTGTAGCCTGTAGTGTATGCCCTAAAAAAATAGGAGATAAGCTGAAATATAAATCGCTTAAAAGACTCTGATTACATTACATTTCCTATGATACTTTATATTGAATAAATACTTTTGCAATAGTCATATTGCAATAGTCATATTGATATAGGCTATTGGACCTGACTCACGCGATATATATTTCCCATAATCCAATACGCCTGCTATCACCAAGCGTAATCCATCAGTCTCTATGTTAAGGAAATATACCTACATTTTTACAGGAATCAATGCAGTCAAGCCTGTTGGGTATATATCCCCACCTCACTATGGATACACAGGTATAAGGGAAATACTCATTTTTCATCCACAATGAGGATATATGGTATGGCTGTATACATAATTACAAGCGTCTAGTCCGTCATTCATAATCCAGCCGTCGTCCATTAGAGAATATCCGCGTCCATAATCCAAAGACCTATTCCATTTCCATATAACAGTATACATAATAACCAACTACTCTTCAATAATGTCATCATGACATTTTTTTGGCCAGAGGAATCAAGTTGAGTAAGTACTGTTTCATTGTTTTGAACATGTGCATATCATTAACATTACCATCAATACTAATCATTTATCAATATGCTAGGGCTATCTCTTTGCAAATACCTTGATTTATGAGTCTTACTAATTTGACTTCCAGTTTGCATTGTCGGGGTGAATAATCAGTGGATGAATTAGTAATGTTAGTCACTGTGGTACCGGGAGTGTAATAACAGTTCATTGACCGGGACGGCAACTGAGCGTTACATACACATAACATTTCACAGTAGCCGTTCACCAGGCACAAGATGAATGGAGTACTCAAAAAAAAAATTTACGACGCCAGCTCGATGAGAAGTGGACGAGTAAGCAAACTAAATGGCAAAGGTTGACACATATGGCAATTTTGGAGTCTCTACGTCGATCTAGTTTTTGCAATAAAGGAGAGATTCCCGGTAAAGTGGTTAGGTAATAAGGCTAGGCGACTTTTTGAATGCTTGAATGCCATTAGTTTGGCGTTGCGAACGATTTTATTGTTAATAAATCAATGGGTGATTGATTGTTCCAGTCTTCACACTACACGGATTATGATACATTTAGAAAATGCTATGTACAGAGCTGGGTAAGGAATTAATCCCTTAAAATATGTTTGAATATCAAAACTTGTGGGTATAATGCGCATTCCTGGCAATCTATCGTACAATTACCCCATAAAGTCACACTGGCGATTGCAATTTCATGATACCCTGAATGTACATCCAACGCGTTTGATCTATTTGAAACTAGAGTTGGAAGTGTGATGTTTGCAAGGCAACCCAAATCCATTAAGACATTTCATAACTGATAATCCAGACATTCCGTTCTAATAGAGCACATGGGGCGAAATACAACATGGAGAACCATCAGGAATATGGGTCAAGCTTGTTGACAAGATTCATACTAGCAAGAAATTAGCTTACGTTTATAGGGTGTGATCGAGTTAGTGTTTAACGTCGAGTTCAGCAATATTTCGGCCATACGGCGACGATATAACTAACTATGATATGATTAAATGGATATGCGTGACTAGCCATGTACAGTCGCCATGTAGAGAAAATTAATCTTCCCCTTGTGGCAGCAAACATGATACAAACACTTGTTGCCCACCTACTTGAGTTTATATAACTAGCTTCCGCTTATATATGCTTGGATTTTCATATCGTTTCATAATGTTATCTTGTGAATAAATTCCTTCGATTCTGGATATGGACAGTTTTATGGTCGACGACAGGACACTGAATGTCGAACCTGACGCTTGGGGAAAGAGCCTGCCTATAAACAAGTTAGAGAGAGACAGAGAGAAACTGTAAATACAATACTTTTTTGATCCTTCAAGGTTGAAGAACCACGTGATAGTGATGTGATGACGTTGCTGATTCATACCCACCATCCGGTCATGAGACCGTCATCAATTAAAATGGAGTGATGCATCAGTTATGCCTCAGTAAAATTATGCTTAGCGTGATATCAATATGTGTAGTCATGCGATTTGATGACAGAAGTGACTAATCGCACGAACTGTACTTAGTACTCTCTCACTGACAACAAACGATACTCTCCTGGAAGATTGGAATATGTATAATAATTCTTCAGAAGCTATAGAACATGTACATCTCTCGTCTAGTTAGCTTATATACCGTAAATAACGCCATAATAAATGCGTCAGATACAATATTAGGCATTCGTCGACGAAATTAAAATGTACAAACATAATTCAAAGTTTCTCAGATTTGGTGATATAATGCACGCGTGGCAAAATACATTCGTCCCATATTTTTCATCGAGTAGAAATTGACGGCATGAATCATCATCGGAATTACTAACTTGATATTGATTCACGTTATCAGTTCCCACCCCAAAATTATTTTACAGGGCACTAAGGAGGAGAAGAACATTTTGACCCCCAGAATATTTTGTATCACTCCTTGAACTAGGGGCAGAAATTCCTACAATAAATGTTGGTGTTATACTCTAAACAAAGTCCAAGATGGCTGATCTGGTGACGTCTCAGACAGGTCATATTCTGAAAACGCTTTTAGTAGATTATTCTTTTTCGATTTTTTTTATTAAATATGCCATTTTTCCCCACGAAACTGAATAAATGTATTAGGAAATAATTTTCTAATGTGAAATAAAACTCTTGAGTTCTGCATATGGATCTGCTCCCCGTTTCTCTCTGAGTGCATGCTGCATATGCTTTGCCCGTGTTTAACTATTGGAAAATGAGTGCTTGTTTTGCGACGTCTACCGTATTGAATGACTTTTGTCTTGGAATATTCGAAAGGAATGCGATATGTCTGGGTTGACCATGCGCGTTGTGGTTCTCAAATTTCAAGATGGAGTTGCCATCCCTCATACTTGTCATTTAAATTTTGTCCTTTTGAATACATGGCTGCATGTTGTGCATCTACATTGGCGTAACGAATGGTGTGAAATGGTTATGCTGACTCATACTCTCTATGGGTTAAACTGACACGCGATAAAAACATGGAGGTCGTATACGTTATTCTGACTGGTCGAGTTTTCCCACGGTAGTCGAACATCTAGCTATGGGGTGAAGATTTCGAGGGGATTTCCCTTTATTTAAACTACAAGTTCTGCAGATTCCTCCGTGACAATGGAAACAGGTTGTGCCCGAGGTGTCACGTAGTCATAGATATGCCTACGTGTGCGGTCGTATACTTGATTCTGTTTGCTCGATTCCTTGCGCCAAGTCCGGATTTGCTCCATTGCCTGTCTGGGTCTCGTGGTCCTTGTTTCCTCCTCTTTTAGCTTCTATGCTTCTTTTTGGCGCTGATCATGATGACGTTAGTGAACCTGATCCTGAACCAAACCGTACTGGTGTGGCGCCCATATTTACACTACTCATATACCGATATAAAGTTTGGTGTGTTATATTTAGCAAAGAAACAATAACGAACAAATTCATTGTTAAATATTATTCCCATGAAACAAAAAAGAATGGCCGGTAAGACAGAATGACCCGGCTGAGACATTATTTCCTTTTTTACAACTCGGGTAGGACATATTTTCTTAAAGAGAAACATATGTTTCCTGGAATATTGTTTGCTTTTATATTGGCTATCGTGTCACGTGAATTATTCGGAAGTATCTCATATCTGTCTCGTTCTTTAAAGTTGTTTGATAAGATATTTGTCAGGATTGGTCAAGTCTGGTTCGAGGGCCGTCCGTCGGGTAATAGGCTTGGTATGAGTCCTGTACAATGAAACAATGCATCTATAAGTTGTTTTATTATAGCCGTTTGAGGTTTTCAAATTATGACTTTATTAATTATTGGAGTTGTATATTCCTGTAAGTGATATGGTTTTGTCTCTCTATAATATCCTCTCTAACCTCAAATTTTCGAGAATGGTCCCTTCATTTCTCTGATGACAATGTATTCCATCCTGAACAAGTATTTTGGCATCATCTGGCCCTCTGCAATGTATATCTTGATTTCGATATAACCATTTTCTGTTCAAATTTCACGAGCATTTCATGAATACAGGTACAATGAGCGGTATATATAGTTCTTTGAATCGCATTGCCACTTTGAATTCGTAGTGTGAACCCACCTAGAGCGAATGCTTTGAGGTATGCTGTCATTATAATACAGGGGTAAAACATTTCAGGCTGGAAAACTTTTACATTTTCTCTAGTTTCCGAAGTGGATGAATACTTTCAATTTTCTCCAACAAATGAAAGACATAATGGCAGTTTTAGGTAGAATAGCATGAAAGCAAATGACTGGAAATTCTACACAATTGCGTACAATGTAAATGGTATTCTAGCCCACGCATCAATTAAGTATATCAGGATCGCATATCCTTGACATTTAGAATATCTATGGAATAATATAGGGAATATTCTGTATCTTAGCATCGAAGTGATATTATAGTATAGAGACAAATATCACTCTCACAGCAGCCATATATGTATGAGCCTACGGGATTCGAACCGTCGAAGAAAGCATTTAAAATTCATAGCTGATGAAGGTGTTCTAGATTAAATATTATTATTTTCATCCACTCGATTTCCCTGTATTATGTATGTTGGGACATGCTACTCCAGCAAACTGCGACATAGCACTGAATCCAAACCACCATTCGTTCACAGTTTTTTAAATGTTCTTCTCGTTTCGTATTCATGGAACTTCTTTCTTCGTACTTATTTCACATTAAAGATATCCAATTACACAGATATTCTAGGTGTCAGTCTCTGTGCAAAATGCGATTGTGGAACGTATTTGCGAGCTTTCATGCCATTCCAGCTAAAATCGCATCATGTCTGTTTTTCTTGCAACTTGGATATATTCATTCGCGTTGGCTGCTGGAACACATTTAATAGCATTGTCATCTGGGATTATATGTCAACCCCGTATACCAATGGACACATAGTTCATAAATATATACGTATCTGGAATAGCGTTCGATATAGCTAGGTTATTCTCTACAAATAATCTACAATAATCTTTATTCTAGAATTGCATGTGTTCTAAATACATATGTTCCATCGGGGGCATGATTTCATTTGCAGTAAAACATCTTTGCGATATGAAATAAATAATCTTAGAAGACATGCCGTCACATGCTACAGCTTGTGATCGGATCCAGGATAAAGAATCCTGTCTATAAATCTATCTTAAAATTATTTGTTCGGTCACAAATGTGAAAAGTTATGCCCATAGCCGCCGCCCAGTGCCTTCTTGTGAGACATTTCTTCGTAAGTTTGAAACGGCCTCAGATCACAGTAGTAATACATTATTGAAAGTATTTGATCAACAATAAACCACAATAATGGAGTTTGGACAATAACATTTCGAATCTACTCCATTCGCACAGTTGAATAAGATCTGAGATCAAAGGCGAGTAGATATGTGATAGGGTAGATGCACTTTCAGTAAGATTGATCCAGAATTATTGCTGACATAAATTTTATAATTTAAGATTTCTGGTAAAATCTCTAATTTAGCGGATATTTGGAGATAGTCTGCATGTGACATCACATACTGATGGCATCATAAATAATGGCACCTGATGGTTCTCAACCAATGTTGTGCAAAGTACAGACGATAAGCTCACAAATGGTATATGTATGTAAGGGAGGCCGTGGCACGCTGCAACATGTATTTAAGGCGATCCAGACTAGACTGTATTGACACTAGGGGTTCGATACTTTGGCATGTACTAGGTATATGTATGAGTTATTTACGTTACCTAATAAAATGTCAATATAAATACGATAGTTTTCAAGAAATCTGCCATCGGAGAAACTGTTGAAACGTGCCCCGACATTGGATAAATTGCAACACGTGTTGGGGGTAAATTGAAATCAGCCGTAGTTTTTAATAGGAGAGAAATATGCTCATTTTGTTCATTGGAGCAGTTTTTCACTTGCAACAAACTAACATGTTAAACGTAACATAACAAGGGTGGTGGAAACCCTTGATTTCTTAAATAGAAAATCCTCATCATATACACTAAAATATTCAAACAAATACTGTTTAGTGAAATATCCTGAGATTAACAATACCAGAGGATTACTGAGAAATAACTATCGTTCATAAGGTGCAAGATAATTTTTGGATATATAAAATGGAATACTCTATTTTGGGGAATTCTACCCAGTTAGTTAATATGCTGCAACTTGCCCCGTATTGATTAACATAAACGTGTCCCAATGGGACTCTGGTCAGTAAGTCCTGGTCAGTTAGTCCTAATTATTCTATTCATGCCGACCAAATTTGCAATTTTGACAACAATGGTCATCTATTTCGGTAAGCATAAGTGGATACAGTCGAATGATAGAAAAATAGCATTTGCAGGAATGACAGAAGGAATCTCAAATCAGATATCCACGTTGACGGCGAACAAAATGTTTTTCGCTTTAAAATAAAAGTATCGCAGAGACAGTGACCAAATTGCTGGTAAGTTGTATCACCAAGAAGACTATCGCCAGGGATAATCTCAGTCCTGAGACCTCCAGTTTAATGTAACCCTGTTACAAATTGTCCCAGTTAGATTGTTTCCAGATCAAATGGGAAATCTTGTATGAGTTTCTGTGGAAACTTATTGTAAATAATGCTGTTTTCCGTTGACATGGTTGAGTGACAGTGTATCTAAGTAATACATTTATCAATGGAAATATTTTCCCTAATGGTTTCATTCTAAGAGATTTGTAACAAAGAAGAAACAGAATGAAGTTTTGCAATATACACGAGCGGTGAAAAGTGAGTTGTTGTTCAACTTGTTGGCCAGCTTCATTTGAAGCAAGGTAAATGGAATACACAGTTATTTGGCACTGTCATATGAAACAACTGTTATAAGGCAATCCGGAAATAATTCACTAAACACTTGTGTGAACAAGGGTAAATTATGCACATGTTGCAGATGCAATCTGGCAAATTATGCTTGACGAGTTCCTATTTTCTCTCTCTGCAACGTTTTAGTTTTAGATTACTGACTGCCAAAGTTTATTTTCCCAGATGTTGCGAGTGGAAATCGAGATATAAGCACTTGTGTGATCGCTTTTATGAGTGAAAATCGAGATATTACCGTATTGTTCGTGTTAATTACGTGATATAACCTGTATGTATGTGTGCAACAGAGACATTTCAGGCCTGTCTGTAGCACAACTAATACGAAGGGGATGGGGGGGGGGAGGGGGGTACCGTCATTTTGTTTGCTCTCATATCTCGTTCAACTGTCTACCACCATTCACTTCGTGATATTGCCAAGATGTGCACCAGGGGTGGTTTGTTGATCAGCTCCGTGTTTTTAAATATAAAGAAATACCGGTCGCTCAAGCGCTTTTGTCTCTTGAAGACACCGTCTAAGAACTATAGGCTTCCAATATGGGAGAATATTGGACGCGTGTGCTAATGTTGCGAGCATAGGATCGAGGAATATATGTACATGTATAACAGGATAATTATTTGGTGATATATATGCCGATTTCCTCTTCAGATTCGTTGTTGATGCAGTGATGTATAACGATAGTCTCGCGTCATAGTAGGGCCATATTTACCCACAAAAGAATGTACAGCTCCATTCCGTCTGACATGGAGATGTGATGGAGGATGCATCGTATAATTTTTCGACGTGTTTCTTATTGGTTTTCTGTCCAAAAGGAGCTTCGATCTGGCGTGGGGAAACAATTCCCTGTGAGAATACTCGTGCCAATTTTAGCGGCAAACAAGCAAACTAACAGACTGTCAGACAGACAGACAGATAGACAAGCGCAATCTACATAGATAAAGTATTCTGTTGGACATGTGATGTGTGGGTATAATGTGCCGTCCTGTCCAACAACGCGTGAGGAAATGCTGGAGGTGAGTGATGTATTACATCTTTGAGTGAATTGTGTTTATGTAAAACCACGCATTGCCAGAACTTCAGAAACCGGCTTGCTCATGAGTTTCGGCATTTCAGGGGAAGTGTATTATTTGTTAATATGGCAACACAGCAATGACGAAGTTATTTAGCAATCTGTGACTTTATCGTTGACATTCGGTTTTACTATCATTTCTGAGTGATAGAAATAAACATTTTAGCCCGACGAAGTGTTCAGATCGTTTAATTTGATTCACTGTTGGAATTTAAAAGGTATTAGCTCTTCACGAATACTCAAGAAACGCACACCTCGACGGTGACACGGTAAACGCTTAGAAGTTGGACTGCCTAAGTAGGTTATCGATTTCGGATCCATTCCGTGGTTATTCAGTAATCGTGTTCTTACCACCCGTGATTGTCCGGTAAACAAAGAAGTAATTGAACTGAATATTTAGGTCTTATTTGAAACCATTACCAGAAATTCGTGGATGCTGCTCGCAAGATATAATTTAGTCAAGCAAGAAATGTGGCCAATAGCTACACATATGATTGTTTGATTCACACTCCACAACAGTCGGTGGGCATAAGGACATAATACACTCTTAAAACACAAGTGTTATATACAACATTTATAATGATGAACTTAACACTTTGATAACACTTTGAATCAAAGTGTGGAGGGAAAACATTTGCAAATGATGTATACAACACCTGTGTTTTAAGAGTGTAGCTACATTGAAGAAGTTGGTTGGTCTTGGGAACGAGCAGCCTGGAATGATAAATTGGGTTCGCCAGTTTCCATGTAAGGACGACATACCACGGTGGCGGAGACTTCGATTATTGACGCGTATTTTTGTTTATGAATCAGGGCTGAATACTAGATGTCGAATCTGACGCTTGATCTGCAACATAATGGTTGACACATGCCAGGTGCTTTCCTAACTGAGATAGTTAATCATGTTTACAAGATAGGATTGAGTGATTAATCACTTCTTCAGTTCAATAATATACCAAATTCTGTTATTGTCTTTCGGTTATGCTTTCTGTTTTACTTAGGTACACGTACAATAACAGATATGTATTTTTTATTTAACAGTTGATCATTGCAGTTTAATATACTGTACCCCACGAGTTGACGATGTTGCCTGATCAGAGAGCCGTACCACTCTTGAAGATATCCGACTCTTATCCCGATCTTGAATAATTGATGGTATTATTTTATCATTGCCCATCAGTTGGGCCGAATACCAAGATGCCGTACGACCTAGCAAATCAATACGGGGGAGCGGTTATAAGTGTATACCGTCTGCAACTTCTCCCATGTATTAACTCCTCGACGTTACAATGAATCTATGTATTGTTGAGATTATATATTTATATTCAGGTAACAAGCATCATTATGCACAAGTAGGGTGATATATTTTGGGCATTCAAGTCGATAAAACGCATATTCAAACAATGAAACAGAATTAGGGAAAAGTGAAATTCAACTCGTAATTGCGATCATTTTATACTGCAAAAAATCCATCGTATCTATTGATATCTCGAGTAGACAGAACATTCGACAGTCACCCATATACCCACTTCCCACAGAAGCATCTCTGTGTGTCTCGAGTCTTATCGTAATGCAGTGTCGTGCATCCCAGCATTCGCAGCGCAGACGAAATACCTTTCCATGTTTTCGAATGTACAAGATATGTAATTTCTCCACCAGTCTATCAGCAGCTGAAACTACGTGCATATGTATGCAGGCAGAACACTGAGATGCGTCATACTCTAGCAAACAACTTTTGTGTAAAGGATTTTATGTGAAGAACATCGAGCTGTTTTGCTGTCATCATTGTAAACTGCTGACCGCATCTGTCTGGCAGGAAACCATCTTGTGTTTCTTTTCAGTTTTCATTTCATGAATATTGCAATTGATGCAATAACTGTGAAGTTCTTTTGATTATTGACCTTGAAATTCTTTTATGGACTACGGCCGAATATTGAATGTCGGATCTGACCCTGTAACTGGAGAGTATATGTTGCTTCATGTCGATGTTTCAATGAACATCACTCAACTGTCTGTGGTGTGACTAATGCCCGACCGTCTGTGGTGTGGTTGACACCCGACCACCCATAGTGGGACTGATGCCCGACCGTCTGTGTTGTGACTGATACCCGACCGTCCATAGTGTGACTGATGCCCGACCGTCCGTGGTTTTACTGATGATAGGCCGGCAGTGATGAGGCTGATGACCGACCATCACTGGTGTGAGTGAGGCCACACCTTCTATAGGGTGACTGATGCCCGGCCGTTCGTGGTGTGACTGATGACCGACCAGCAGTGGTGTGACTGATGCCCGATCGTGTAAGGGGTCACGTCCAATTAATCGAGGTACTTTCTCGATGCCTTCGAGATGGGTCAAGAAATTTCTCGGCTGAAACCGGGAGGGCAGAACCGGGACCCCTGGCGACGTCTCCCGGTTTGCTCCCGGTTCTATCTCGATCGAAACGTCCCGGTTTTCGATATGGTTAAGAAATTGGTCGGTAATCTTGAAATTGGTCGGTAATAGTTTCACTATGTCCATGTTTTGTTGCCGTTAATTTGGCCTATCTTAACTTCTCGAGCGATTAGAGTGTTGCGCTGGTATCATATTTTTGGAGCACTCGTCGCCGACGTATATCACGGACAACATATAATTCAAAAACGGATATTTTTCAATATGTTTTCAATGGTATTCATCGTTTAATCGATATATCTATGTCCTGATGTTTCGTGAATTCAATTGAGCGATAACTTGCATTTATCCATATATAAAGTATGAATATATAATTTAGTGAACTTCTCTCACATAATCGATAATTGATTGTTTATCTGACTAGTATCCGTCGTGGAATAAAGGGCCCATCGACTGGATTTGATCTGAATAATAATGGTATGGAAGCATGCGTTAATTATTGTTCTATAAAGTTTTTTTTGACCAAACATGGATCGTTTCAACCGAAAGCTGAAAGCTATGTTAAGAGTTTTACTGGTGTATTACCTAGATATGTAATTTGTTTTATAATTTGGTAGTATTCATTACAGATATGTGATATAGTTCAAATAAAGAGATTATATCAACAACGTTTATTTCTGACATAAGTTTGCCTGGGAGGTTAGCGGAAATACTGACAATCGGAATTAGAGGTGTTGATAACTCCCGCCACAGTGGGTCTGTGAAAACCCGTCGGCTTGAAACAACAGCAAAGGGAGAGGGGTTAATTTCTTTGAAAGAAAAAAAACCTGACACAGCCCTGTTGGCGGGGGCTTAATAATATACTTACGTTCTATTATTTATTGCTGATTTCATGTGTCTGGAAATTAACCAAATAATGGAAGTAATTTCCGCCCAATTCAGAGGACAATCAGGCTTTATACCAACGTTTAGTAAAGAGAGTAGTCTCTTTATTTCTGAATACGCGGAAAATCTTTGACGATAAAGATATCCCATTCTGATCAACTTTCAAAGAAACATATAGCATTTTATTCTAGACTTTATTTTAAATCACAGTTCCTGGACGTATCTTATAAAGTGATTCAAATTCTAAAAAAACAGGTCCAAAATAACAGAATAATAATGAACCAGGTTATATTTTTCAATTGTATATTTGTCCATTTATAACGTTTAGAGAAACTGCGATTTCTGAGCAAGTATGTGACTACAGATCTCTAGGCGGAATAACAAAATAATATTAAATTATTCATGTTCAGTCTAATTCATTTAAATGCATATGTATTCGCCGAGATTGATCGCGCTGCCACAGAGTATATATATATATACAGCGAGCATACGCCTTCCGAATCATTAAAACTTTCATTAGATGGCATCTCGATTCCATTCTCGAAGCATGTCGAGTTATTTCGAGGAGGATCGAGATGGTCTTGCGCTTCGAGAGAAAACCGGGACAACAATCGATAGAGATAAACCGGGACCCTTCGAGACGAGATATTTATCGGGTTTTACTCGTTCATCGAGAAACTGTCTCGATCGATTGGACTTGACCCCTAAGTGAAGCCAGACCGTCCATAGTGTGACTGATGCCCGAACCGATCGTCCGTGACGTGACTGATGATCGACTGCCGTGGTGTGACTGATGCCCGAACGTCCGTGGTGTGACTGATGACCAACCGTCCCTGGTGTGACATCCACCAAGCGCCTCCACTCAAAGTTTCTCAAATTTGGCGACACATATCGCATGCTGATAGCAAAATACGAACGTAGCGTGCAAGATCTATGGCATTACGTTTCGTTACTTGTGTCTAATTCCGCGTAACCCGGGGCTAGGAGCCGTATGAACCTATGTACTTCAAGATCCTCACGGTGCTCATATGAACAGTCACAATCAAAGCGTGACTGAGATACATCATTCTCTGGATAACGACTTTACAACGATTATTATGGATTAAAAATACTGATCAGCGATACGGATTTTATGTTTTTATCCTATAATCATTCTTTTACATCCCAGATTACGGTGAAGACTTGTCCAAAATGTTCTATAAAATCTTCATGGCTGCTATTCCACCTTTTCAATTGACGTACATTTTTAATGTTTAGTTTATTTGACGTTAGCTGATGTGATCTTCATCTGCGTGTGAGAACCATCACGTAAGGACGAGTAAGGAGTATGACGTATGGGTTGAGAGGTTCATCTGCATCCGTGTATAGCCATGGGAGAAGCCTTCCATCGTGATCTGGTGATCATTGCCTAAGAATATTCATTTCTTATTGATCGCCCGCAAATATCATTGTGCAGTTAGCTCTATGACATTATATCGTTTTCAACCGAACATCAGATTACAGCTCAGTCACATGATTCAATATGACTGCTGTGAGCCTATCACATCTAGACCACAATGTATACTGTGGTAAATTTAGGTGTTGGTTTATGAAGATATAAACTAGACGATAGCTACAATAAATCGCCTTCAACCTGAGCTGGAACTTTATGCTAATGGGTACGCCTTTACCGGAATCTGGAAAAATGCGGGTAGGGAAACGTATATAGGGTACACAGACAAGCAAACGAGCATTGGCATTCTAGGCGTGATGATTTGCAACGTTATACTCGATCTTGGAACTTTTACTACGCTACAACGGCTTCTAACGTGAGGTCATGGACACCTGGTCACGTTATCTGGCGTCATCTCAGTCACTTCCCTTTTAATGTTGTTCCCTAGACCGAATTGAAGAATCTGACAATATTGGGCCCTATAAGAAATACAAGACTTCACGACTTGGAAATCTTTTGACAAATGTTGCAAGTGATCAAGCTGTTCAGTTTACTCGAACAATTAAAATCACTCTACTCTTTAACATGTACTTTGTGATTCAGAAAATGCTGTAAATCATGAGAGATGAGAGAACTTTACATTTGATCGTTCAGAGGAAATAGCAAAAAGGCTCCAACTTTGCATGAGCTTGTCTAAACTTATTATATGTATAGTTTCAAATGACCTTCGACCACTATTTCGAATATACCCAAGAAGCAATTTGAGTGAAGTTATGTCGGTGGGCTAAAAATACAACCAAGGCCGGGAAAACATTGTGCTTAACAATTGTGTTGTCTTAGGTAACACAACGCCTCAAAAGTAGCCAAGAGAACTAGCTTCAGATGACCTTTCCTGCCCGTCATATCAAGTTATTGCGTGCAGCTCAGCACAGCACGTTATACTGGATCACATGAGCTGTCGGATTATGCTTTTCAATGTTCCCATCACACTTGTAGACTATCGCGCAAGTAAAACACACGACCATGCGAGAAGTTAAGTTTAATTCTCTGTCTCTCGCGCCTATGAGCTTAAATGATAAACTGTGACGTTGGAAAGTTTGACATTGATAGATACACATGTATGTATGTAAACTGAGGTAAAAAAAAGTTCCCCACAACTGACGAAAGATATTGATAGAGCGTGGGTATACCATTTGCGGGGTTATACGAAGAGACTCGAGAAACTCAGAGACGTCGAATTCCCGTTCGTTGGAAATAGGGAAACTTCCACTGAGTTGGAACAGAAGTATAATCACTCTTTTCTACGAAATATATTGGTCTCTGACGGTTGCCAGTCCAGATCACGGGTTCTTGAACTACACGTCATGGCTTATTGATCCGAATAGTTTGTATGCCATGATGTGCCATGACGTTTCAGGAGTAACTCATGCAGAATAGATGTGCTCATCCTAACAATATTTTCTAGGAAATTATGTGATTTGTTGGTCAGATGTGTCACTCCGTGTGCTATTTGAGTAATATGTATACTATTAAAGCAATAGAGGACGTTCATTTCTAGATGGACCGTACTGCGGTGGTCTAAAGGTTAGAGCGTCGGCCTCGTAAGCGGTATGTACTGGGTTCGATCCAAGCTGGGACATACCTTGAAAAATGGAACTTCACGTTCAGCATTGAGAGGATACAACAAGGTTCGCTCGGTATCAGTATAATGTGACTGAGTGGGGTCTCCTGTCTGCCTACGGCAAGATATTTCAGGGGGACAGCACTATAAAAATGGCAGCATTAGATCTGCTCTGTTGCAAGTAGGTAAAAAATTGGGGGTCACCATACTCGTTAAAAAATATGACAGCCAAATGCATGTCCATTCATCCAAGTGAATTTCCAGTTAGTTCCACAGAATAATGTATATCAACCGCCGATGAATGTCGGCCTTGCGTATTGGGTGTGTTCATGTAAAAACTATGGACCTTTGTATGGGATTATTTATATTGCTGTTTCCACGGCAACCGCACACAGGTATAAGATGGCAACATGCAGAAATGTCTTCCTAACGCCAGAACGAATAAAAATAGCCATGATGCATCTTTTTGTACGTAGGCGTGATTATATTTTGAAAATATGGGGTCTGACCGCTCGTCTAATAGTGATAACCAAACACACCAGTAACTTGATCGGTTACGGCTCAATTACTGAAAAGTTACCACCTCACGTGATGCTTTCCTATCAGTACTGCACAGTTCTGGTAGGTAAGGCCCCCTTGGAGTACTGTTCGGTATACTAACCATACTTTTAATTTAATAGATAACCTATTGGTAACCAATTAGTAATTGATCGGTGAAGTTCAAATTATAACTACGCATAAGGACCCGTGTGGTTACCAATCAGTAATACTGAGCAGTTACTCTTTTAAATTATTAGATTTGAATTAGTCGCCAATCTAAAGCGATTGAAAATCAATCTATTATATTGAGAATTCCAGTTTATTAGGATCTATTGGATTGAATTTTCAGTCTACATTAGATTCATTTTGGTCTTTTTCAATCTAATAGATTGAAAGTAATTTCAGTGGCATCGAACGATTGACATTTTCATCGGAAAAGATTGGGATTATGGACAAGATGTAATCTTTACACATTAAAATGTTAATCTACTGGTTCGATTGAAATTATTTTCAATCTATTACAATGAAAAGCAATACAATCAATCTAATGAAGGCTGAAAAATCAATCTACTACATCCTAATAAACTGGGATTTTCAATCTAATAATAGTAGTGCTATTCAAGTAAATTGGAAAGAACTTGTCATTTAATGATTTATTGATTCAGCTTTTGATGAATAATTGGGGATTCAATTTTAGAATCTCTGGATGCATGTACTGATGTCAGTGTTCGCCACGCTGGTTCTCTGGACTTGAATAATAGTTTATTGTCATAGTCTGTAGCTAAGTGTTTCAGATACAATAACAATTCACATTTGACTTTCACCGGATAAATACAAGATGAAAGAAGTCCTCGTGAAAATTCTACTACGCAGGCTTATTGGGGAATGAACGAGTAAACAAACCAAAGGCCAAATGTTGACTCATATTGTCTCCAGTTTACATCGATGCAGGTTCGTTAATAGTGAGAGCTTCCCGGTGAAGTGGTTATACAGATTGATTAAACTATTGGATAGGCAACTGGCGAATTGTTCAGACTGCCATGACCATCATTCGCAAACTTCACAATCAAAGCGTGACTGAGCTACATCTAAGTAACGACTATAACAAAGAAAATCATATGGAGTAAGAAAGCTTATAAGCGATATGGATTTGATAGTTTTGGAATATCCTGATGTCTTGCTGGCATCTGATTACTGATTTGATGTGTTCGATATCAAATGAGAAGTCCATTTTACCACCCATGAACTAAAATACGAATGTTACACGACTGCCGAGTCAGGATTTGCTCGACTCTCGGGTTGTGTTGTACAACATTGAATGCATTATATTGCTTACACAACATGGTTGAATTAAATACATTTCAGCTATATACTTTAATATTAATTAAGATTAATCGAACTGCCTCGATCAACATTAAAATGTTGATACGCCTGTAAAAATTCAACGACATACATACCACACAACCTGAAGTCCACCACTATTTCAGACAGACCATAGTGGATTTCTGTATAAATGTGATGTGTACATGATATAGCAACGTTTTAGAAGTACTAGCTGGGTCATACAATCTTACAATGCATTCGTAGTCTTTATTTAATTAAATATACCAAAACAAGCCACCAGCATCAAACCGGAAATGTCCAAGAAGATAAACAGGCTACTTTGGTCATAACATTTAGAGTTGGATACGTCTCTCCTCTAAATAATAAATTGTTATGTGTAAAACTAATGAGGGAGCATGCGCATATTCACGATAGGGCAACATGCTGAATTTGACGATATACGTATGTATGTATGTATAGTCATACATTAGTATTATTAATATCCCTCTTATTGTACACCAGCTGTGAATCGTTAGTCATTTGGAAACATAGCAGCATAAGATAATGCACTTTTAATGGAAACACTTCTGACTGTGTTCGACCATACGCTGCTTGGTCTTCCAACCCGGCTCGGTTTTAAGTTTCGACCTTTTTGTTTTAAATATTCTGTCTATTGAACAACAAATTATGACGATAATCCCAAGCAGTTAATGGTGTCATCGTTGGCAATGGCGATCGGGTTTGTTAAAATTTTATCTCGACGAACTGTCCAAATCGGCATAGGAAGCCACTATTGAAACACCGAATTTGTTATAATCTCTGTTAAAACCAAGCGAACGATTGTCTTGAAATCGCTTCCATAACCGTCTAGAAACAGCTTATCGATTTTGGTTCTATTTCGTTGTTTGTTGAACATTATTCGCTACTCGTGTTCTTAATAGTGTATATCAATCAGTCCTGCACGTGATTCTCCAGTATAAACAACAAAGAACAGGGTTAATGCTATTTATACCATAGTTAGCAGAAACGTGCATGTTGTTGTCGAGGATATGAGGCTACGAGCACTGATATAGTGATACATGTGAAGCGGTTGAGAGGGGTGGGCACACGCGAGGGAAATCGTACATACAAAACGATGACCGATGGCGTATGGATAAACTAGTTATGTAATGGTGATGAAGGAAGGACTGATGCAAATACCATAGAGTTCAGTACATAAAAGGTGTCATAAAGGTGTCATATACAATGATCCCATCCATACCAATTCTACCTGGAATGGATTATGGGAAAGTGGTTCAGAAATCACGAGATCTATAAAGTTTATAGGTGTCCATGCTACACTGGTACAAGGGGTCGCGTGGAAGGACTTGCACATTTTGTATGGCTGGAAGTAGACTGGTCATTGGAAGAGGTTTGAGAACAAGAAAGTCAAGATGGCATCTCGGCATCACTGAATCAGTTTGCCCACTTCTCTCTTCAGGGAAGCAAGTGTGTGTTTATGGTCGTGTGGATAAGACAGTTCGATCATGAACGCGGAGATTCTTTATGAGAGACGGATGGTTACCTAATTTAATGTCGGGGCTTGACGCTTGTTGGTTGGTTGGTTGGTTTGATTGGGCACTCCATCGTATTACAATGGGCACAGGTCATACAGAGTATGCCGTGCAACCCGTTCTCCCACACCGCCCTACAAATGCTCCCTCCTACCAATGACGCATAGCCATCGGTAATTCCCCATTATATCTTCTTTACATCTGTATCTATATCATCTAATGTTGATCAGATCCCATACAGAGTATGCCGTGCAGCGCGTTCCCCCACACCGCCCTACGCATGCTCCCTCATACATATACCAATGACGCATAGCCATCGGTAATTCCCCATTATATCTTCTTTACATCTGTATCCATATCATCTAATGTTGATCAGGTCCCATACCGAGTATGCCGTGCAGCGCGTTCCCCCACACCGCCCTACAATTGCTCCCTCATACCAATGACGCATAGCCATGGTAATTCCCCATTATATCTTCTTTACATCTGTATCCATATCATCTAATGTTGATCAGGTCCCATACAGAGTATGCCGTGCAGCGCGTTCCCCCACACCGCCCTACAATTGCTCCCTCATACGAATGACGCATAGCCATGGTAGTTCCCCATTATATCTTCTTTACATCTGTATCCATATCATCTAATGTTGATCAGGTCCCATACAGAGTATGCCGTGCAGCGCGTTCCCCCACACCGCGCTACACATGCTCCCTCATACATGTACCAATGACGCATAGCCATCGTTAATTCCCCATTATATCTTCTTTACATCTGTATCCATATCATCTACTGTTGATCAGGTCCCATACAGAGTATGCCGTGCAGCGCGTTCCCCACACCGCCCTACAATTGCTCCCTCATACGAATGACGCATAGCCATGGTAATTCCCCATTATATCTTCTTTACATCTGTATCCATATCATCTAATGTTGATCAGGTCCCATACAGAGTATGCCGTGCAGCGCGTTTCCCCACACCGCCCTACACATGCTCCCTCATACATGTACCAATGACGCATAGCCATCGGTAATTCCCCATTATATCTTCTTTACATCTGTATCCATATCATCTAATGTTGATCAGGTCCCATACAGAGTATGCCGTGCAGCGGGTTCCCCCACACCGCCCTACACATGCTCCCTCATACATGTACCAATGACGCATAGCCATCGGCATTTCCCCACCATATCCCCTATACATCTGCATCCATATCATCCAATGCTGATCAGGTCCCATACAGAGTATGCCGTGAAGCGCGTTCCCCCACACCGCCCTACACATGCTTCCTCATACATGTACCAATGACTGCTCTACATGATCATGTGCGTATCGTACTTAGGCAGAGTGAATATAATCTAATCAAAATTGTAATTCTTTTCAGTTAACTACCATCAAGCATATTGATATATGCAATCGTTACCATAAACCCATTGCATGTCAGACTAGATCTGTCAATGATGTGGGCAATGAAAGAATAATTTATTTTATCCCTTATAAAAAAACCTCTTTTTTCGCTAGGATCCAAAATGTTCGTGTTTGCACATGAGTTATTTCCTATCAGTTTACATGGGTAATTGTGTGTGGATTTTAATGTACGTTGCCTCAACATGTGACAATATTGCCCGAAAAAAGTTCCAGTCGAGTTTAGAAGACGTCGTTTTCCTTAATAGTGAATGATCGATGGGATAGTTTTCGCTCCTTGCCCTTCAGATCGTCGGATGGTCAAGTACCGAGACGCCGTTTAACGGAACTCGAATCAATATGGCAAGGGTTGCTTTAGTGTTATATCCAACTGCTGCCAGTACAGCAGTATAGCTTATAGACTGGGAATGGGTCGATGGGTAATATACGTGAAGCTTCAACCCCACCAGAGGTCACACACCTCCATTGAAGTGAGCGGGTCCAAGATTATTATCAGGACTTGACTTCCGGCGAACAGTGATTGGCCATTATACCTGACTGGGCCAGAAATGGTCTGTGACGTATTTTAAAATGTTTCTATAATATTTGACTCTAAAATATATCAAAACCACCTTTTCAAATTTTAATCGGAAAAAAAATCTGGGCCAGTTTGATTGGCACCTCCGAAATTTGCCGTAATGGTGTCGGGCTGGATGACCCTATTTCTGGCGGTCTCATCTCGAAAAAATGGTGGGGAATGTATGCTGAATTTTCCATATGTTTGAGCGGAAAGGCCAGGCTACCTGGTGTGGTGGGTCATTTGTGGCAGCGAATATTTAGGGAATATAGTTTTCTCAGGATGTGCTCGGCCAATTTACTACATATTAAGTAAGGCGAATATTTAGTGGTTTGTGACCTGTAGGAGAAAAACGAAAATCGGTCTTTCTTCATTGTCACATGTTTAAGTGCCTTTTTCCTCCAGAGAGGTACAGAATCAGATATAAATGCCTATTTTCAGCCAATTTTTTGCTTGTTCAGGTCGGATAGAATGTTATCAAGCCTAAACGTATACATTTTTCGTCTATTGCGGGCGCCCGAGCTGGCATTTCTGTGTTTGCAGCCCAATTTTAATATTGTCTGACTTCTATAAAGGAATTGAGTTATTGTGTCAGTACAGTTATTTTCAAGCCATTCGTTGATATATTCTGTGCTGTGGAAACGTTTATTTGCGCATTCCGTTTATTGACTCCACACCCCCCCCCCCCCACATCAGCGATCGTTCTGGTCAATAAGCTCACACATTAAATTAAGTCAATATATTCACACACTTTAATCATTGCAAAGTAACACTGGTCCGGTTTGTCAAATAACTGCATGAAAGGGCATTCATCGGATTCTAACTGGAGATATGATACAAATTAGCGGTAAAATTTTGCTTTCATTTCCCCTCTACAATGGGGGGGGGGGGGGGTCGAATTTGTGTTAATAATCGTTATCTCATGCGTGTATAGATACAATTCGGGGGACTGTAGTTAACGTCTGTAAGTGTACGATTAAAAATCCAGAAAATAAACTATTAAATAATCTTTTGAGGTGAAATATTTGAATAAGTGTTTGACTACTCATGGGTCCATATATTAAGGGTAAGTCACTTTGATGTGACAATCCATAACTTTGCGATTATTCGAAGCAAGACCTTTATATTTGGATATGTTTATGATTGTTTGTTATTGGTACGGCCACACAAAGTTTATTGGAATCTGAGTAGATTTACTTATTTGTAGGTCACAAACCTCCATTGAAGTGAGTGGGTCCAAGATTATTATCAGGACTTGACTTCCGGCGAACATTGATTGGCCATTATACCTGACTGGGTCAGAAATGGTCTGTGACGTATTTTAAAATGTTTCTATAATATTTGACTCTAAAATATATCAAAACCACCTTTTCAAATATTAATCGGAAAAAAATCTGGGCCAGTTTGATTGGCACCTTCTAAATTTGCCGTAATGGTGTCGGGCTGGATGACCCTATTTCTGGCGGTCTCATCTCGAAAAAATGGTGGAAAATGTACGCTGAATTTTTCATATGTTTGAGCGGAACGGCCAGGCTACCTGGTGTGGTGGGTCATTTGTGGCAGCGAATATTAGGGAATATAGTTTTCTCGAGATGTGCTCGGCCAATTTACTACATATTAAGTAAGGCGAATATTTAGTGGTTTGTGATTCAGAGACACTGAGTTAGTACCAGCGAGATGGCTAAACTGTCCTGGGGAGTACTGTCCCTTCTTATTTCCTTTCCTACGGCAGATAAGGACGGGCACCTATCGATAATGTGGAGAAAAATGTCCTGGGTAAGTTGGAAAATAGTATCCGTATACTTTTAGCCACTGGACATTGCTATCCTCCACATCGGCAGGTGAGAGAGATATTGGTCTTAAATTAGGCTTCTTGTATCGACAGCCATGCATTGTTCCCCCGTTTGTGAGTTATCATGTTAGTCAGTCTCTCTGTGATTCATTCCGTGAGGTATGCTGCCGATAGAGGTTGTATAAAGGGTGACGTGCGTATTCAAATGAGATACGGTTCTCGTTTATCCAAGTTCCATAGCTTGAGTTACCACAGGCCCGGAAAGAGTTTTGGGGGGTGTGGGCGGTGGTATTGGGGTGAAGTGTCGAAATTTGTGGTCTCTATATATAACCCCATCTTTTATATAAATCCACAACAAGGTGTGAAACGCACTTTGTGTGAATCGGGGAATAAACAGTTTATCGCCAAACAAAATACATCAGCATATTCTACAAGTATCACTTTATATATTCCCGTCGTCAAATTAGTAAATTTGTGCAATTTTTTACCTTTGCCGGGCGATTCAAAATCCAACGTAACTGCCCATCTATCCAGGAACAGCGAGATTGTGGCGGGCTTCGTTCTCAATTCTAATTGGTCACTCGTGACAGCTGATCAGTGCGTGACCTCTCTTGCCGGAGGCGTGTCGCGACTGACCAATCAGAACTGAGAACGAAGCCCGCCATAATGTCACTGTTTCTAGATGGATGGACAGTTACGTTGGATTTTGAATCGCCCGGCAAAGGTAAAAAATTGCACAAATTTACTAATTTGACGACGGGAATATATAAAGTGATAATTGTAGAATATGCTGATGTACTTTGTTTGGCGATAAACCGTTTATTTCTCGATTCACCCAAAGTGCGTTTCACACCTTGTTGTGGATTTATATAAAGCATGGGGTTATATATAGAGATCCCATATTTCGACACTTCACCCTAATACCACCGCCCACACCCTTCAAAACTCTTGTTTCACGGGCCTGTGAGTATACTTAGGCCCATATTAACTAGTCCACGATGGGTCCGATACAGACAGATTGACCATGCTTCGTGTAGTAACGCCAATCCACGGGATAATATGTGCACCGTCATATTGCTTTCAACCATAGTGTGGGTTTTCCACACAATGGAAGTGATGCAGGCTTATTAAATACAGGGGTACGTCACATTCGACTCATGTGCTATCCTGACTCAATATGAGGACTGCAGCAGGGATCATAGGTCAATCAGAAAATATTACCGGGTCGATATCATAACTTCATCCATACAGGCTGTTCAGAAGTAGGGATCGTAATAACTACAATCTGATATACGAGTAATCGCGATAGCGTCCTTTGGTTATGATCGGTGTATTTTGAGAAGAAGTCGCATGGTCCCACAGACCAAAGACAACTAAACCCGAGCCCAATATTGGCCTCTGTCACTATGCTAAATTAAGACGATATAGTACGCCTGTTTAAGGTACCACGTGCATTAAATTATACAGTCAGACATGATTTGATACTGATGAGTGTAGAGATTTGATGATGGGAATATCACGGTGTCTTACCAGCATCATTGAAAACTGTCTTCCGTGAATGTGAATCATACATATACAACGATGACCGATGGCGTATGGATAAACTAGTTATGTAGTGGTGATAAACGGAGGACTGATGCAAGTACCATAGAGTTCAGTACATAAAAGGTGTCACAAATGTGTCATATACAATGATCCCATCCATATCAATTCTATCTGGAATGGATTATGGGAAAGTATGTAAGAAATCACGCGATCTGTAAATATTATATGTGCCCATGCTGCACTGGTACAAGGGTCGCGTGGAAGGTGATGTGGGAAAACAAATGGTGCACCATCATAGAACAAAGAGGGCAGAGGATCATGTGAACACCGTATAATGCAACATCTTCATTGTGATCACAACCAAATCATGACCGAAATTCATCATACTCTGAAACACGACTTGGACATTTTGTATGGCTGGAAGTAGACTGGTCAGTGGAAGAAGTTTGAGAACAAGAACATGGTGGTGGCATCTCGACATCACTGGATCAGTTTGCCCACTTCTCTCTTCAGGGAAGCAAGTGTGTGTTTATGGTCGTGTGGATAAGACAGTTCGATCATGAACGCGGAGATTCTTTATGAGAGATGGATGGTTACCTAATTTAATGTCGGGGCTTGACGCTTGTATTGTGCAGCCTGCCCTACATGATCATGTGCGTATCGTACTTCAGTAGAATGTAATCTAATCAAAAATTCTTTTCAGTTAGCTACCATCAAGCATATTGATATATGCAATCGTTTTAGCATAAGCCTTTTGCATGTCAGACTTGATCTGTCAATGATGTGGGCAATGGAAGAATAATTTCTTTTATTCCCTATAAAAAAAAACTCGTTTTCGCTAGGATCCAAAATGTTCGTGTTTGCACATGAGTTATTTCCTATCAGTTTACATGGGTAATTGCGTGTGGATTTTAATGTACGATGTCTCATCATGTGACGATATTGCCCGACCAAAGTCCCAGTCGAGTTCAGAATACGTCGTTTTCCTAATAGTGAATGATCGATGGGATAGTTTTCGCTCCTTGTCCTTCAGATCTTCAGATGGCCAAATACCGAGACGCCGTTCAATGGATCTCGAATCAATACGACAAAGGCTGCTTTAGTGTCATATCCAACTCCTGTCGGTATACATGAAGCTTCAACCCCGCGAGAGACACTGAGTTGGTAACTGTGCGATGGCTAAACTGTCCTGGGGAGTACTGTCCCTTCTCATTTCCTTTTCTACTGCAAATAAGGACGGATACTTATCGATAATGTGGAGAAAAATGTCTTAGCTGGGTTAGAAAATAGGATCCGTATAATTTTAGCCACTGGACATTGCTATCATCAACCTCGGCCTGTAAGAGAGATTGGTGTTGAATGAGGCTTCTTGTATTCACAGCCATGCATTAATTCTTCCACCGCCTTTGAGTTATCATGTCAGTCAGTCACTCTGTGATACATTCCGTGAGGTCTGCTGCTGATAGAGGCTGTATAAAGGGTGACGTGCATACTCAAATGAGATACGGTTCTCATTTATCCACGTTCCATAGTTTGAATTTACGTAGGCCCATATTAAGCAGTTCACGATGGGTCCGACACAGACAGGTTGAGCATGCTTCAGGTAGTAACGCCGCTCCAAGAAAACAGTATGTACACTCTCATATTGCTTTCAACATAGTGTGAGTTTTCCACTGAAGGGAACTGATGTAGGCTTACTGAGAACGGGTACCTTACAGTCGACTCCATTTCTATCCGGATCCAATACGAGCGCTGTAACAGTGATTATAATTCCGTCAGAAATGATTGCAAGCGTCTAGTCCGGCATTCATAATTCAGCCGTCGTCCATTAAAGAATATCTGCGTCCATAAATTAGTATACATAAACATAGGCTTGTTTCCTGCAAGAGAGAAGCGGTCAACATTTTTCAATGATGACAAGACATCATGATGTTCCAAATTATAAAATCCGTATCGCTGATAAGTACATGTATTCTTAATCCATAATAATCGTTGTAAAGTCGTCATCTAGAGCGTGATGTATCTCAGTCACGCTTTCATTGTGACTGTTCATATGAACACCACGAGGATCTTGAAGTACATGGGTTCACCTTATGACGGATTACCGGGTCGATGTCATTACTTCATCCATACAGGCTGATCAGACGTAGCGATCGTAATAACTACAATCTGATATACGAGTAATCGATAGCATTATTCGGTTATGAAAACGTAGAACGGCGTATTCTGGCAAGAAGTCACAAGGCCCCACAAGTCAAAAACAATTAACCCGAGTTCTATATTGGCCTCTGTCACTATGCTAAACCAAGACGATCAATTCGCCCTTGTAGGGTACTACGTAGATTAAATTATACAGTCAGATATGATACTGGTCAGTGTAGAGATTTGATGATGGGAATATCATGGTGTATTACCAGTATCATTGAAAACTGTCCACAGGTTCTCTCTTGCGTGAAATTAATTTGTGTTGATGAAGTCAATGTGATGAAGTAAATATTCTGTACCATACTGGTATGATCTTCGAAAAAGTTTAGTGAAGCATAAAGGTGCATCAGGACCATGTGAAAGTGTTTGGCGCTAATAGTGGCGTGTCAATGAGGTATTTCCATTATCAATGCTGCGCAAGTAAACTGGAAAGAACTTGTCATTTAATGCTGTATTGATTCATTTATAGATGAATAATGGGCAACTCAGTTCTCTGACTGTAGTGATGTCAATGTTCGTCACTCTGCTATCTGGAGTTGAATAATAGTTTATTGCCACAGTCTGTAATTAAGTGTTTCAGACACAATAACAATTCACAGTTGACCTTCAGCGGATAAATACAAGATGAATTGAGTCCTCGTGAAAACTCTACGACGCCAGTTCAATGGAAAATGGAGGAGTAAACAAACCAAATACCAAATGGTCACTCACATTTGTACTACTTTACATCGATGCAGGTTCATTAATAGTTGAGAGGTTCCCGGTGAAGTGGTTATCCAAAATGATTAATTTATTGGATAGGCTATAGGTGAATTGTTCAGACTGCCATGAGCGTCATTCGAAAACATTCGCAAGGGCTGCAGTCACAATCGAAACGTGACTTAGATACATCATTCCCTGGACAACGACTATAACAACGGAAATCATATGGCTTGAAAACATTAACCAGCAATACGGATTTGATAGCTTTGGAATACCGTGATGTCTTTCCGGCATCTGATTATTATTACTCATTTGATTTGTTCGGTATTAGATCATTTCACCCTCCATGAACTAAAATAGGGATGCATTTCTGATATATACTGTAATATTAATTAAGATTTCCCCATAGCCGTACACGAATCGAACTGCCTCGATCAACATTAAAATGTCGATTACTACTGTAGCAATTTTAAATATATACATCTCACACATCCTGAAATTCACCGCTATTTTAGACAGACCATATAGGATTTCTGTATAAATGTAGTGTATACACGATGTAGCATCGTACGGGAAGTCGGGGGTCATGCAATCTTACAATGCCTTTATAGTCTTTATTTAATTAACTATACCAAAAGAAGTCATCAGCATCAAGTCGGAATTGTCCATGAAAATAAACAGGTCACTTGGACATAACAATTAGAGATAACACACCACTCGTCTATGATTAATACATTGTGTTGTGAAAGAATAACGAAGGAGGATGCGCATATTCATGATAGGGGGAAATGTTGAATTTGAATGATATAATATCGATAATCTGGGATATTAGTATCACTCTTATTGTACACTAGCTGTGAATCGATAATTATTTGGCAACATAACAGTCTAAGATAATGCAGACTTTACTGAACAAACCTCTGTCTGTGTCAGGCCAAACGCTGCCCGATATTCAAACCCGGATTGCTGTTATGTTTCGACCTTTCTGTTTTAAATATTCTGTCTAATGAACAGAAAATTATGACGAGATTCTCGAGTAGTCATTAGTTTCATCGTTGTCGAACGGTTGTTTCGCGATTGCCGCGAGCGACAGATATAATTCTATCACGAAGAAGTGTCCAAATCTGCATAGGAAATCTCTATTGGAACACCGAATTTGTTATGCTCTCTCTCTGCTAAACCTAGATAACCGTCTAGAAAGAGCTGATTGATTTTGGTTCTATTTCGTTGTTTGTTGAACATTATTCGCTACTCATGTTCTTAATAGTGTATATTAATCGGACCTGCACGTGATTCTCCAGCATAAACAACAAAGAACAGGGTTAATGCTATTTATACCATAGCAGAAACGCGCATGTTGTTGTCGAAGATATGAGGCTACGAGCACTGATGTAGTGATACATGTGAAGCGGTTGAGGGGAGTGAGTACACGCGAGGGAAATCGTACATATACAACGATGACCGATGGCGTATGGATAAACTAGTTATGTAATGATGATGAAGGGTGGCCGTATGCAGGTAACATAGAGTTCAGTACATAAAAGGTGTCATAAAGGTGTCAATGATCTGATCCATACCAACTCACCATGGAATGGATTATGGAAAAGTATGTAAGAAATCACGCGATCTGTAAATTTTATATGTGCCCATGCTGCACTGGTACAAGGGATCGCGTGGAAGGTGATGTG
The DNA here is from genome assembly GCA_036873755.1 of Hanleya hanleyi. Classification (NCBI taxonomy): domain Eukaryota; kingdom Metazoa; phylum Mollusca; class Polyplacophora; order Lepidopleurida; family Hanleyidae; genus Hanleya; species Hanleya hanleyi. Next base: position 44,024 of record JAVTVY010022370.1, read on the forward strand.
GGAAAGCGAATGGTGCACAACCAGAGAACAAAGAGGGCAGAGGATCACGTGAACACCGTATAATGCAAGATCAATGAAAGAATAATTTATTTTATTCCTTATAAAAAACTCTTTTCCGCTAGGTTACAAAATGTTCGTGTTTGCACATGAGTTATTTCCTATCTGCTTACATGGGTAATTGCGTGTGGATTTTAATGTAAGATGCCTCAACATATTGCCCGATCAAAGTCCCAGTCCAGTTTAGAAGACGTCGTTTTCCTTAATAGTGAATGATTGATGGGATAGTTTTCGCTCCTTGCTCTTCAGATCTTCAGATGGTGAAATACCGAGACGCCGTTCAACGGAACTCGAATCAACACGGCAAGGGCTGCTTTAGTGTTATATCCAACTGCTGCCAGTACAGCAGTATAGCTTATAGACTGGGAGTGGGTCAATTGGTAATATACGTGAAGGTTCGACCCCGCCAAAGAACTAAATTGGTACCTGTGTGATGGCTAAACTGTCCTGGGGAGTACTGTCCCTTCTCATTTCCTTTTCTACTGCAAATGAGGACGGACACTTATCTATAATGTGAAGAAAAATGTCCTAGGTAGGTTGGAAAATAGAATCCGTATACTTTTAGCCACTGGACATTGCTATCCTCCACATCGGCATGTGAGAGAGACATTGGTCTTACATAAGGTTTCTTGTATCCACAGTCATGCATTATTCCTCCGTCTGTGATTTATCATTTCAGTCAGTCACTCTGTGATTCATTCCGTGAGGTCTGCTGCTGATACGGCTGTGTAACGGGTGACGTGCATATTCAAATGAGATACTTTTCTCATTTATCCACGCTCCATACCATGAACTTACGTAGGCCCATATTAACCAGTTCACGATGGGTCCGATACAGACAGGTTGAACATGCTTCGGGTAGTAAAGCCACTCCACGTACACCCTCATATTGCTTTCAACCATAATGTGAATTTTCCACTGAAGGAAACTGATGTAGGCTTACTGAATACGAGCACTTCTCATTCGACTCATTTTCTATCCTGATCCAATATGAGGGCTGTAGCAGTGATCATAAGTCCGTCAGAAAAGACTACCGGGTCGATGTCATGACATCATCCATACAGGCTGATCAGAAGTAGCGATCGTAATAAATACAATCTGATATACGAGTAATCCATAGCTTTCTATGGTTATGAACTCCGAATGCTGACAAGAAGTCACATGGCCCAACAGGCCAAAGACAAACAAGCCGAGCTCAATATTGTTCTCTGTCACTATGCTAAACCAAGACGACAAAGTCGCCCTTAAATGTACTACGGACATTAAATTAAAAAAATCAGACATGGGAATATCATGATGTTTTGTCAGCATAATTGAAAACTCTTGCGAGAAACTAATTTGTGTTGATGAAGTGAACATGACGGACAAAATATTCGGTACATCTTATTACTGGTATGCCATTTGAAAAAGTTTAGTGAAGCAAAAAGGTTCATCAGGACCATGTGAAAGTGTTTGGTGCTAATAGTGACGTATGAATGAGGTATTTACATTATCGATGCTGCGCATCTTTATTCACGAGCTCGAGGGCTAATGTCAAATATGCTGTTTATACCTATTTATTTTGATTAGTTTGAAAGATAAATATGCCACGACGCTTAGATGGGAACAACCGGCGAAAGTGGATGTTATCAGTCGTAGTGTTGTTTGGCAGGGCATTTATCAGGTGTGCCGCATATAAATGCGAGTGAGCGCAGCAAACGAGCTTTTGCACGATCCCCAATCTGATAAATCCCCAGTCTGAAAGACAGATGACTTTCTTAGCACCTTCATATGACAACGCTGATTTTCTTCAAAAATGTCCAAATAATCTCCTTCACACGTTGCGTACAACGTTGTGGACATTATAGCCGAACCCCGGCGAATCATTTCTCCTAGACAACTGTCGCGATGAACTAGAATCCGTATAGTTTGCGATAGATGGAGTTCTTCACGTTATTCTAATATTTCTATTCGCAAATGTGCGGTAATTGTCTCCTGAAAAAAAAGAGAAAGTACCACAATAATTTCAATGTTTACGTGCGGCTGGGTTAAAACCAGGTCATAGTCAAGTAAGATTTTCTTCCTGTTCGCCGTCTGCAGCAGGTGGAAGTTGCTTGGCAAGTTCGGGTCAAATGACTGTCTTCCAATAATTATTGTTGCACCGGCCAAATTGAAGATGGTGTTGGTTACGAAAGGATATTTATGACAAATCTAAACTACTGAAGCAATGATCATGATCTCATAATCGTTACACATTTCTGATAATGGAATGATGTATTATGGGTAACACCACCAATTATCACAGATGCCATGTTCCTCTCAATTCAGCGAACAATACAACATAATTTCATCTTAATAATCAAATATTTCGAATTCTAGGTGTGATTGATACTGGCTTGGATACGAAATCACAGCGGTTCTTTGTAATTAGGTTGTCGTCCATTATGTTGAGGGACAAATATTTTCATGATTAAGGATTTACGATAGCTTCGCTGATGATCCAGGATTCGTTTACGCTTCACACGGCTTCGCGGTAAGTGAATTGTAATCGTCAGTTCTATCAAAGCCTGAGATATTCATTGGTTATTGATTTCAGGAAGGTCTGCCAGGAAGGTCTGTCAGTCATCAATATCGCATGTAGTTCATTCTTCTGGCTTCATGAATCGTGTGTACATGTAATTGTTATCGCGTTATCTTGTCTATACACTGCACTTGTGGATGGTTCCACGAAGTATCTGTACGCAAGCCTACAGTATACAAAATGCCACTAGGATGTTAATTATATTGCTAATATAAAAATGTCGCATCCGCCATTCCCTCGTCAACATCGCACCAACATGATACTCCATCTGGACTACTGACATTGTTAACTTTGTCCAAAGCCGGGAAAACCTTGAGCTTAACAAATGTCTTGTCTTAGGTAACACAGCGCCCAAAAAGTAGCCAAGAGAACCAGCTTCACATGACCCTTCCTGTCTGTCATATCAAGGTATTGCTTGCAGCTCCGCACAGCATGTTATACTGGATCACATGAGCTGTCGGATTATGCCTTTCAATGTTCCCACCACACTTGTAGACTATCGCGCAAGCAAAACACACGACCATGCGAGAAGTTAACTTTAATTCTCTGTCTCTCTTTCGCAGCTTATGAGTTTAATTGATAAACTGTCACGCTGGAAAGTTTGACATTGATAGATATATGTAAATTAAGTTGAAAGAAGTTCCCCACAATTGACGAGATAGATTGATAGAGCGTGGGTATACCATTTTCGGGATTATACGAAGACGCTCATGAAGCTCAGAAACTCGAATTCCCGTTCATGGGAAATAGGGAAACTTCCACTGATTGGAACAGAAGTAACAGAACTACACGTCATGGCTTATTGGACTCGTATAGTTTGTATGCCATGATTTATGCCATGGAGTTTCGGGAGTAACCAGTGCAAAATAATGATAAACTGCTATCTTACCCATGTCACAATGTCATTTTTCGTCTGACGGGTTGTTTGTAATAGATGTGCCCATCCTAACAATATTTTCTGGAAATTCTGATTTATGGGCCAGATGTGTCACTTCATGTATTATATGAGTAATATGTATAATGTTAAGGCAGTAGAGGACGTTCATTTCTAGAGATAGATTGTATTTTTATATTTCAGTATTTCTTCATCTGGTTGAGAGAAGATGATCCATGAAAAAACAGCGGTCACCATAATCGTTAAAAACATATGACAGCCAAATGCATGTATACCACTTAAAAGCCATAACACTGAATACGTAGGAATATCATGATGTTTTGCCGGCATCATTGAAAACTATCGTTGGCTTCTATCTTGTGAGAAACTAATTTGTGTTGATTAAGTGAACATGATGGACTAAATTTTCTGTACCATCTTATTACTGGTATGCCATTTGAAAAGGTTTAATGAGCAAAAGGTGCATCAGGACCATGTGAAAGTGTTTGGTGCTAATGGTGACGTGTGAATGATGTAGTTCCATTATCGATGCTGCGCAAGTAAACTGGGAAGAACTTGTCATTTAATGCTGTATTGATTCATTTATAGATGAATAATGGGCAATTCAATTCCAGATTCTCTGACTGTAGTGATGTCAATGTTCGTCACGCTGCTATCTGGAGTTGAATAATAGTTTATTGTCATAGTCTGTAGCTAAGTGCCTCTACACAATAACAATTCACAGTTAACTATCATCGGATAAATACAGGATGACTGGAGTCCTGGGGAAAACTCCATCTCAATGGCAAATTGCGGAGTAAACAAACCAAATACCAAAGGGTGACTCACATTTGTACTACTTTACATCGACACACGTTCATTAATAGTTGAGAGGTTCCCGGTGAAGTGGTTATCCAGAAGGATTAAATTATTGGATAGGCTATATGCGAATTGTTCAGACTGCCATCATCATCATTCGCAAACATTCGCAAGGACTGTAGTCACAATCAAAACGTGACTTAGATACATCATTCCCTGGACAACGACTATAACAACGAAAATAATATGGAATAAGAATACTGATCAGCGATAAGGATTTGATAGTTTTGGAATATCGTGATGTCTTGCCGGCATCTGTTTATAATTACTCATTTGATTTGTTCGGTATTAAATCAATAGCTCATTTTACCCCCCACGAACTAAAATAGGGACGTTACACGACCGTGTTTTGGCAGGTTTTGTTCGACTCTCGGGTTGTGTTGTACAGCATTGAATGCATTATTCTGCTTACACAACATGGTTTAATTAAATACATTTCTTTTATATACTTTAATATTAATTAAGATTCCCCGACAGTCGCACACGAGTCGAACTGCCTCGATCAAATATAAAATGCCGATTGCTCCTGTAACAATTTTGAATGTATGCATCCCACACATCCTGAAATTCACCAATATTTTAGACCACAGAGGATTTCTGTATAAATGTAGTGTATACACGATGTAGCACCGTAGGAGAAGTAGTAGCCGGGGTCATACAATCTTACAATGCATTCATAGTCTTTATTTAATTAACTATACCAAAAGAAGCCATTCGCATCCGGCCGGAAATGTCCATGAAAATATACAGGTTACTTGGACATAACAATTAAAGTGGATACTCCGCTCGTCTATGATTAATACATTGTGTTGTGAAAGAATAACGTATGCGTATATTCATGATATGGAGAAATGTTGAAGTTGAATGATACAATATCGATAATCTGGGATATTAGTATCTCTCTTATTGTACACCAGCTGTGAATCGATAGTTATTTGGCAACATAACATTATAAGATAATGCAGACTTTACTGAACAAACTTCTTTCTGTGTCAGATCAAACGCTGTCCGATATTCAAAACCGGAATGCTTTTAAGGTTCGGCCTTTCTGTTTTAAATATTCTGTCTAATGAACAACACATTATGACGAGATTCCCAAGTAGTCATTGGTTTCATCGTTGGCGAACGGTTGTTTCGCGATTGAAGCTACGAGCAGTGATATAGTGATACATGTGAAGCGGTAGAGAGGGGTGGGCACACGCGAGGGAAGTCGTACATATACAACGACGACCGATGGCGTATGGGCAAAATAGTTATGTAATGGTGATGAAGAGAGGACTGATACAGGTACCATAGAGTTCAATACAAAAAAGGTGTCATAAAGATGTCATGTACAATGATCCCATCCATACCAATTCTACACGAAATGGATTATAAGAAAGCATGTCAGAAATGACGCGATCTATAAAGTTTATATGTGTCCGTGCTGCACTAGTAAAATGAGTCGCGTGGAAGGTGATGTGGGAAAGCGAATGGTGCACGACCAGAGAACAACGAGGGCAGAGGACCACGTGAACATCGTATAATGCAAGATCTTCGTCGTGATCACAATCAAATCACAATCTACCATCAAGCATATTGATAGATGCAATCGTTCTAGCATAAACCTTTTGCATGTCAGACTATATCTGTCAATGATGTGGGCAATGAAAGAACAATTTCTTTTATTCCTTATAGAAAAAAAACTCTTTTTCGCTAGGATCTAAAATGTTCGTGTTTGCACATGAGTTATTTCCTATCAGTTTACACGGGTAATTGCGTGTGGATTTTAATGTACGATGCCTCAACATGTGACGATATTGCCCGATCAAAGTCCCAGTCGAGTTTAGAAGACGTCGTTTTCCTTAATAGTGAATGATCGATGGGATAGTTTTCGCTCCTTGCCCTTCAGATCTTCAGATGGTCAAATACCGAGACGCCGTTCAACGGAACTCGAATCAATACGGCATGGGCTGCTTTAGTGTTATATACAACTGCTGCCAGTACAGCAGTACAGCTTATAGACTGGGAGTGGGTCGATGGGTAATATACGTGAAGCTTCAACCCCGCCAGAGAGACCGAGTTGGTCATGTGTGATGGCTAAACCATTCTGGGGAGTGCTGTCCATTCTCATTTCCTTTCCTACTGCAAATAAGGACGGACACTTATCTATAATGTGAAGAAAAATGTCCTAGGTAGGTTGGAAAATAGGATCCGTATACTTTTAGCCACTGGACATTGCTATCCTTCACATTGGCAAATGGGAGAGACATTGGTCTTACATAAGGCTTCTTGTATCCGCAGGCTTGCATTATTCCTCCGTCTGTGAGTTATCATTTCAGTCAGTCACTCTGTGATTCATTCCGTGAGGTCTGCTGCTGATACGACTGTGTAAAGGGTGACGTGCATATTCAAATGAGATACTGTTTTCATTTATCCATGTTACATAGCATGAATTTACGTAGGCCCATATTAACCAGTTCACGATGGGTCCGATACAGACAGGTTGAGCATGCCGCAGGTAGTAACGCCACTTCACGTACACCCTCATATTGCTTTTAATCTTAATGTGAATTTTCCACTGAAGGGAACTGATGTAGGCTTACTGAATACGGGCACGTCACATTCGACTCATTTTCTATCCTGATCCAATACGAGCGCTGTAACAGTGATCATAAATCCGACAGAAATGATTACCGAGTCGATGTCATGACTTCATCCATACAGGCTGATCAGAAGTAGCGATCGTAATAACTACAATCTGATATACGAGTAATCGATAGCGTTCTATGGTTATGAACGGCGAATTCTTAAAAGAAGTCACATGGCCCAACAGGCCAAAGACAAATAGGCGGGACTCAATATTGGCCTCCGTCACTATCCTAAACCAAGACGACATGCATAGTGGCCCTTATAAGGTACTACGTACATTAAATTAAAAAGTCAGACATGGGAATATCATGATTTCGCCAGCATCATTGAAAAGTGTCGTTGGCTTCTCGCTTGTGAGAAGCTAATTTGTGTTAATGAAGTGAACATGATGGACTAAATATTCTGTACCATCTTATTACTGGTGTGCCATTTGGAAAAGTTTAGTGAGCAAAATGGTTCATCAGGACCATGTGAAAGTGTTTGGTGCTAATAGTGACGTGTGAATGAGGTATTTACATTATTGATGCTGCGCATCTTCGTTCAAGAGTTCGAGGGCTAGCTACTTAATGTCAAATCGGATGCTTGTACCTATTTACTTTGATTAGTTTGAAAGACAAATCTGCGATGACGCTTAGACGGGAACAACCGCGAAAGTTGATGTTATCAGTCTTAGAGCTGTTTGGCAGGGTATTTATCAGGTGAGCCGCATATAAATGCGAGTGAGCGCAGCAAACGAGCTTTTGCACGATCTTTGATTGGCAAACCTGATAAATCCACAATCTGAAAGACCGATGGCTTTTCTTATCACCTTCGTTTGACAACGCTCATTTTCTTCCAAAGTGTTCAAATATTCTCCTTCACACGTTGCGGACGACGTTGTAGACATTCTAGCCCAACCCCGGCGAATCACTTCTCCTAGTCAACTGTCGCGATGAACTAGAAACCGTATAGTTTTTCACGTTATTCTAATATTTCTATTCGCAAATGTGCGGTAATTGTCTCCTGAAAAAAAAAGTACCACAACAATTTCAATGTTTACGTGCGGCTGGGTTAAAACCAGGTCAGAATCAAGCAATTTTCTTCGTGTTCGCCGTCTGCAGCAGGTGGGAGTTGCTTGACAAGTTCGGGTCAAATGACTGTCTTGCGATAATTATTGTTGCACCGGCCAAATTGAAGATGGTGTTGGCTACGAAGGGATATTGATGACAAATCTAAACTACTGAAGCAATGATCATGATTTCATAATCGCTACACATTTCTGATAACGGAATGATGTATTATGAATAACACCATATATTATCGCAGACGCCATGTTCCTCTAAATTCCGCGAACAATACAAGATAATTTCATCTTTATAATCAAATATTTCGAATTCTAAGTGTGATTTATACTGGCTTGGATACAAAAGCAAAATGGTTCTTTGTAATAAGGTTGTCGTCCATTAAGTTGAGGGACAAATATTTTCATGATTAAGGATTTACGATAGCTTCGCTGACGATCCAGGATTCGTTTACGGTTCACACGGCTTCGCGGTATGCGAATTGTAATCGTCAGTTCTATCAAAGCCTGAGATTTTCATTGGTTATTGATTTCAGGAAGGTCTGTTGAATCTGCCAGCCATCAATATCACATTGGTTTTGTGAATGAAGATGTAGTTCATTCTTCTGGCTTCATGAATCGTGTGTAATTGTTATCGCGTTATCTTGTCTATACACTGCACTTGTGGATGGTTCCACGAAGTATCTGTACGCAAGCCTACAGTATACACAATTCCACTAGGATGTTAATTATATTGCTAATATAAAAATGTCGCATCCGCCATTCCGCAACAATTAAACCCTCGTCAACATCGCACCAATATGATACGCCGTCTGGACTACTGACATTGTTAACTTTGTCTATATAGCGCTTGGTGAAAGACAAGGAATGACTAAAATATTTCAGCCCTGGGTTAAATTGCACGGAGAAGATTCGATGTGGTAATCACAATGTGATTGAAATCAACGTGAATAAGAAACACCTGGACGTTCGGATTGTCAATTGACCTCCGATTGGTCGAGTGGCTCTTTACTTGTTCGACGGTTCATATTATATACCAGTCCGAGAGGAGCATTGACTCCTGAAAATGTGTACCTCATCTAGATATTTATAGTGCGAATTGGGGAAAGTATCATGGCAGTTCAGAGGAATACGCCCCAAGTTCATGCCTAGCTAAGGGAATACCTTCTTGTAGAGGGTTCTTATACCAGAAATGGAACTGCTATGTCTGTGGTTTGTTTGTGTATAACAGTAAGTATGTATTGCGTACTCATTATCCATATTCTAAGGTATAGCACGGCTAAACTGATCAGCCTGGTCTATTCGCAAAAGCTCCGTTATTCAAAGAAACCTCTCGAATTTTATATGTAATCATTTCAATTGATAAATCAAACATTATCTCAATCATTTTGTGTTAATTAATGTAATCTACCATGTACATGCCGCAGTTCGCAGTTGGTAAATATCAATAACTCAGTGTCTGGGGGTAACAGTCATAGAGGGAGTGGTTATTAATCTAATTCAACCAATAAAACATATAAGGTATACGGCAAGAATATGAAATCAATTTGCAGTGCAGTTCATATAGCGACCATTGAGTTCTGACGCTCATTGACTGAGCATATCCACCTGTTGGCGCTATATCATATTAACCATTACACAAGCTGTAGCTCGAAAACATATGTGCGCATGCACCACATCAAGATAACTACATTGCAGTTGAGGAAAAATGAAATATAGGTACTTTATGATGGAGGTTTGAGTATTTGCACATCCTATAGCTTCGATTGAACACAGCGGGTCACATTACCTTTCATATAATACTTTGTAATGAATAATCACTCTCGTTTGTTAATATTGTTTGACGCTAATGGGTAAGAATGGCCGGTAATCTGCCATTCTTAATATTCTTATGAAATGAAACCCAGGCAACTGTCGAAAATCTATGGCGCCAGATCCATGACTATAAACAAACTAAATACCAAAGGTTGATTCATCTGGCAATCTTCAAGATTTCATCTCGATTCATTTACAATGGTGATCAGATTCCAGCTAAAATGAATTAATAGGCAAACTTTGCATTGTTTTTACAGACAACATAGCTGTGATTGATTTTGTCAATAAGCCTCTGTATGTTATTATTAATTCCATCCATGAAAATATTCTTTTATTACTGTACAGATTAACATGTCTTCCCTCCATTTGTATTCTTTGTTTGTTTCCGTGTATGGTCATTCTGAATATTGCTCTCTTAGATTTTCTTGGAGGCCTGACCGATCATAACTCTCCGTGGCTTTGATTGATATTGATATTATAGTCATCAATTCTCAACATCCATGATTGACCTTTGATTTCAGTCGAATTTTTACCCAAGATATATGTGTTAAAGTTATCCCTCTCTCTGAATCTAAGCTGCATCAAATCTTTTGTTCATATACAAGCTGGATGAACCAAATAGTCTGGGACATTAAAGCTGAAAATATTTTTAAATTGTCAGACGAAATATTCTGAAGGTTGGAATTGTTCTCCAATAATAGTATGGTGTGTTAAAATATAAGCGTCAGATCCGACATTCAGCAGTCAGCCCTCGTTCATAAAGAATTCCTAATTTTACGAAACAATACTAACATCAAACAGCAACAGAGAAGCAACCAAGAGTTTTGGGTTATGGACGCGGATATATTTTAATGGACAACGGTAGAATATTGGATGACGCAATGATATCGGCAAAATATCAGAATGTTAGTTTTGTCAAATCCCAATCACTGATGAGAATTCTTAATCCAACTGTATTCCCCAATCACTATCTAGAAGAAAGTGTATCGTAGTTACGCTTTCATTGTTGGTTGTATTTTGTATCGGCCACAGTCTCCCAACGTTGCAGTTTTTACATTTGGCTTTTAATGAAACATGAAGAGGATGACCTAGAATACAACTTCACCTGAGAGGATAGTGGTACATCCTCAGAAAACGTCCAAATTACTTTAGTCAGGTAATAAAAATACCGATGTCAGAATATGACATATTTACTGTGCAAGATCTCTGTTCCAGTACATAGCACTGTCCATAGCAAACCGGAGGTCGGAGCCGTTTGGACATGGTCTTCATGACTAAGATAGATTCAGTTTCATGACTGAGAAACAATCAGTATCATGACTGAGATAGATTCAGCCTGAATATACAATTTGGATAGCCATGTAAGTCCCCAGAGAATGAAAAAAAACCCCCTGGACGACTGCCTTATAATTTTTCATTCAGTCTCCAGAATCAGAATTCATAATGATGGCTTCGAATCAAATGTTGGGTCAGAGGCCCATGCTTATTTTGCATAAGAATATTTCATGATGCCATCTATTCCGTAGTGTCGTTACAACTGTTACACCGTAAGCGGAGCAGACTCAAGTATCTCTAACAGGCTTTAAACCTTCGATTGTTTTCCCAAAATACTAAAATACATTATTCACTCTACGGCTTGGTCAAAGAAAATTCATGGAAATATATTTCTTTATACGGAAAATTTGTTTTTGAAAATGAGCTGTCACGCTAGACGTCTGGAATGCCCACTAAAGACTGAATTAGTTGATGAGCACTGCATGTGATCCACGCATCTTTATGTAACACATGCTGATCAATTGAGTAAGTAATTAATTTTCTTCAAAGTTCTTAACAAATAATATTGAAAATTAGGTAAGATTTAGACCGGGTGATAAGACGCTAAACTTGAATGAAGAAATAACAGGTAACAGTTTTTGCTTTTTTCCGTAAAATATTCCCCCACCGTTTTTCAATTTGGCCTTCTATATAAAACTCCTATGTTATTTTGCGTAAAGTCATGAAATTTGCATAAAACGTTCAAAATATACAGAAAAATATAACGCTGTGTCATTTTTTTCAAGTTTTCCTTCTTTCTAAAATTATCCGTGATTGAGTTGAAGAGAGTGGTATTTTAATTTTTTTTGAATTATTGAACTTTGTTACTGCCATGAAATGTGTTCCAGGACGAATGAGGCACGCAAATTTTGTTTGAAAGAAATGTTATAGGAATCTAAAATTTCAACTATTTTTGATGAATATTTTAGATGTCATTAGTGAGGAATTTGAGGACTAAATTTTCACAAACCGCTCTATTATCGTTCAAATAATTCAGTTATGGTAATCAGAAGAACAAAATTGTCACCAAATTCTGATTTCCTGAATGAATAGCTTTTAAAAACTATATAATTCGTTTTGGTGAGTTCGATTATGGCAATTTAATTGAATCGAAAATCTAATCGCTAGGGATACTGGGCCCTTAATGTTCATATCCGTAGAGTAGACAAAGTGGCCTTGAAAGAAATTTATGTTGTAGCTCATATTATATGGATGGTACGTGCCTGCCGAATCAGTTTTTGTTTGACTATTATTTTGTATTCTAACCAGCGTTGTGCGAGAGAAAACAAGGTCCTATGCTCATATATTAGACAGTGGGTCCTCTGGCTTAGACGCCTCAAAATCGACAAGAAGAATTGCAGACAGGTTTAAGCCTGGTTTGCTGATCTCCAAATTATATTTTGTTGTAGCCAGTCAATTTTCTGCCGTCGACTATTTCGTATAGATACCATTCAACCTTACTGCTCCAAAGTTTGCTCCGAATAAGACATTTTAGTTGAAATACAAATCGTTACCTTCGTCGTATCAATACAGATGTTCACCTTCGTCGCATCAATACAGATGTTCACCTTCGTTGCATCAATACAGATGCTCACATTCGTCGCATCAATACAGATGTTCACCTTTGTCGTATCAATACAGATGTTCACCTTCGTCGTATCGATACAGATGTTCACCTTCGTCGTATCGATACAGATGTTCACCATCGTCGCATCAATACAGATGCTCACATTCGTCGCATCAAAACAGATGTTCATCTTCGTCGTATCAATACAGATGTTTACCTTCGTCGTATCGATACAGATGTTCCCCTTCGTCGTATCAATACAGATGTTCCCCTTCTTCGTATCGATACAGATTTTCACCTTCGTCGTATCGATACAGATGTTCACCATCGTCGCATCAATGCAGATGCTCACCTTAGTCGCATCAATACAGATGTTCACCTTCGTTGCATCAATACAGATGCTCACATTCGTGGCATCAATACAGATGCTCACATTCGTCGCATCAATACAGATGCTCACATTCGTCGCATCAATACAGACGTTCACATCCGTCACATCAATACAGATGTTCACCTTTGTCGTATCAATACAGATGTTCCCCTTCGTCGTATCAATACAGATGTTCACCTTCGTCGTATCGATACAGATGTTCACCTTCGTCCTATCGATACAGACGTTCACCTTCGTCGTATCAATACAGATGTTCACCTTCGTATCAATTATCCGGATTACATATGTATTACAATAATTTTTTTCATACGAAAATAAGTATTCGTCATGTTTTTTTCTCCTTAGCAATCGGTACATGGCATAATGTATACCCTGTAAATCGAAGATAATGAGCAGTATACTTTACGTAATCCGGGTTTCATTAAGCTCATAGTGGCTTTGTGAGACCGCTCGCTATTGGGTTTGCGCTAGTAATGGAATACTCGCAAGGAAAATAGATTTGACGATACGAACATGTCTTGCCGGCATCATTGATAACTGTTGGTCGCTTCTCTCTTGGAAACACCAAGTTTCTGTTGATATATATGTTCATTATACATGCTTGGAGTTGTGATGGAAAGTCTTGTGAATACAATTTTTCTTTTACGGACGCGGAAATTCTTTATAAACAAAGGTTGGTTACTGTATATTGGATATGACGCTTGTACACTGGAATAAATATTCCATCACAATATGAAGCAGATTGCAACCAAATTTCCTAACATATCCTGTATATTTCGACGATAAGTAGAATTACAATTATCATGATTGGCAAGAACTTCATTACTGATCATGCTGATGGCGTGTCTACATCGTTTAGCTTGATTGACTCAGGATCTCCGAGGATAATTGATCTTTGCGGTAAGTGGAAAAGAAGAGCTTTAAATTCAATTTGATAGCTCCATTGCATGCCTTTGCACCATACGGTTATTTTGAATATAAACTTTGAATCATTGTCATGACTTATGCTGCTAATGATTCTTAAGACGATGGAGTGATTAAAACTGCCATGTATAACGACATACATATTTTACCGATTACCTCAACTGAGACTATAGATATCTTGCATATCACTCCAATTAGGAAGCCAAGAAGTAAATTAGATTATAACTTATCAAATTCTGGCTACATTTTGTAGTTAACTAAATTAAACTTCTCTGAATCGCACAGTTGTTAATTATGCAATAAAAGCAGATCCTTCCGAGATCTTGTCCAGTGTCATAGGCAAAACATGTATTTTATGATAGGCCATCCCCGTCACAATTCATTGCGTTGAACATTTAGCAATGTATTGAAATTGTAATTTTAATACATTGAAAATCAACCAATCATAAGCCTCGAATGTATTGAAATCCAATTGCAATGCCTTGCAACTCGACCAATCCAACGCGCGTATATCTCATTCTGTGTTCAACACTGCTAGAACCACGACAAAGAAACTCCAGGTCGTAAGAACATGACCGTTTATCACCAAGAGCTACGATGTTGTTTATACAGAATGTATAATTTCACCCGGCATCACTTTGTTGACACTTCCTGGTCGCCGGGAAAATGCATTAAAGGATATCCAAATTTTGAATATCTCATAATGCACGGGCATTATCAATACCGTTCAAGCTGCCAGTGTGGAACAGTTAAACTAAACTCGAAAACGAATAATGCAACAACTGCTTCGCAATACATAATGTATTTCAATTTAATTCCAAAGACAACAGTTTCTAGAGAGTTGATGTTGCACTGAGTGAGGTTATGGGTCATTTCGCAAATTGAAATCCCACTATAGGCAAACTTAAATATACCAGGTGAACAATTTCTAGATGTATGCAATGAGCGGAGCGAAACAGTGAATAAATAATGTTGAACTGAGGAAGTACTTTTATGTAAGTCAATCAAGCTAACAAATGTGACCATCACCATAGCGCCTTCGAAAGGCTCACCAGTCATGTCAGACTATGCTAAGTGTAGCCCGAAAACATCGGCTAAGGAGTCTATTTTTTTATTTTTGGTTGTTGTTGCTGACCCCTTTAGCCCGAATCACATATACAGACCGAAAATAAAAAAAATAAATAAGACGTCAGTCGCTCGAGATCTTTAACTGCACACGGCGTGGGGAATTGAGACAGACGCACAAAAAGCATTTTGTCGAATAAATAATATGATTTGGCATCTCCAGCACTATGACAACCACCTAATGACTCCTTTAATTAGATGGAATCTGCCATCAAACACGGATTTTATCATTTTGCCGTTGGGTTTCTTTCGCCATAGTTTACAGGGACATGCGCAGAATGGGGTTGGTCTTCTGACTCGCGTCATCAAGAACCAATAGCGACGTGGGTTTATTCACGTGATCAGGAAGGTCACGAGATCAAGGTCATATCCCACAAGATGGCAGAAAGGCGCGAAAACGTTAAAATCAATGGAAGTTTTTTCTCACACATTTGATCACTTTTTCTCAGCATCAAAACAGTCATGAGAGATGGTACATGGTTAAAGAAGCTAAGGTCGGTCAAACTGTATCAAATTGGCATATTTTTTCTCTCCCGTTTCGTTATTTTCGTCAGCGAAAAGCCGCTTTTCGCGCATAAATTTTTATCGCCAAAATTTAACCTAGGCGCGATCTGGGCTGTGATAGGAATGCCACGCCCCCTTACCTATTTTCACCTATCACAGCCAGAGTTTCTGGGTTATGCTAAGTGTTGCTCTGCAACTGGCTCTGACATAGTAGAATGTATCATACTAGGATTAACATTAGATATGGGATAGGCTTCTGGGACAATCCAGTAAAGGTGTCCATATGCACATGGCAGTAACGCGTGACTGAGATGCAGGGCATCAAAGGAATCACTCTCTCTTGGGAAGAATGCAAACATAATAACAACGTGTGTGATCATGTGATTTCTTGCCATTATGCTGGCATTCTCCCACCATCATGGCATATTATTTCCTAATTATTCTCTGTATACTGTGAAATTTTGCTGGTGATCCTTGGTCCCGAGGGTCACCATTTGTATATAGTCGACTAGGTGCAGAATAAGCGCTTGGTCGGCGTCGAGCCTTACATACTGATATTTTGAATAAGACTTGCACTCTAAAAAATGCAAGTTTTGAACAGTTGTTATCTGTATACTGTGAAATTCTGCTGGTGACACTTAGCCTCGAGGTTAACCCTTTCTACATTGTCATTCGGACCTATATATCAACAGGGCGCGAAATAAGCGCTGGGTCGACGTCGAGCCTTACATACTGGTGTTTTGAATAAGACTTGCACTCTAAAAATATTTAACCCGATTTACTATGAGTCGTTTCTTGTATGAGATATTTGTACCTAATTCCGTTCAAGCCGGTGATAGGGGGCGTGTGATCATTCCAGTGTAGGCGTCCACATATATTAGACATTAAGATAGTGGTGAAAAACAATGCTGTCGTACTGACAAGAAGTCATATGATCCCATAGACAAATCTACTGACTGCATATTCCTAAAA
Organism: Hanleya hanleyi; assembly: GCA_036873755.1. NCBI lineage: Eukaryota > Metazoa > Mollusca > Polyplacophora > Lepidopleurida > Hanleyidae > Hanleya > Hanleya hanleyi. The sequence continues at coordinate 60,697 of JAVTVY010022370.1, forward strand.
AAATTACAATAACCAAAAATCATCCCTGTGATGATTTGTATCCCAGCCACGCTTTTATTGTAGCTGTTCGTTTGGACATCTTGAGTGACATGACCACACGACCCTAGCACCGGCTTGAGCGGTATTAGATACTTTTCTTTCATCTGTTGGAAAATGATGAACTATATGACCACCAGATCGAAAAAAAAACGCCCAAACGAGGGTGTAATTATGAAATGGAAGTTCGTATTCAGAAGAAATATCTGTGAAGCCCGACGCCGATCAATTAGCGCTTCATTTTCCACTATGTTTACAAGTCACAAAACTACAATCACAATGATCTGTACAGAGGGCAAGCCTCGGAGACGAAACGTCGACCAGCAGAATCTCACTAAACAGACAACAATTAAACGCAACACTAAGGGAGTGGTGGGAAACGATGCCGGTGTACTGGCAAGAAGTCATATGACCCCAAAGACAAATAAACTGACTGCATATTTCTAAAAAACATCACAAGAACCAAAAGTGATCCCTGTGATGATTTGCATCCCAGCCATGCTTTCATAGTGGCTGTTCACGTGGACATCTTAGATGATATGCCCACACGGCCTCTAGCACCGACTTGAGCGATATAAGATGCAAATATTTCAGAACGATGATTTAATAGCCCTATCAAGTCATCTGTTGGAAATTGATCAACAATGTGACCGCCAGATCCACAGAAAAACGAGGGATCTGCACCAAGAGCGCGACCGAGATACATACCATACACAGGAATGCCACTTGATCACTGAGATGATTAAGATTTCAGTCATAATATCGGCATGTATCAGTACGCTGGCATTTTTCCTACTATCACGATATGTTATTTCCTAATTTAATTATGTCTCCCCCAACTATGTTGGGGGGAGACATCTAGTGTTTGTGCTGTCTGTCTGTCTGTCTGTCTGTCCGTCTGTCTGTCTGTCTGGATGGATGTCTGTCTGCCTGGATGGATGTCTGTCCGTCCCCTTGCCGTGTCTGCAAGATATCTTGAGAACTACTGGATAGAATTTCACCAAACTTGGATGAAAGCTTCATTGGGATAGCCCCCTCATTTGATTAGGTTTTGGTGTATGTGCGTGCATTCATCCGTGTCCGGTGTCCGTCCGTCCGTCCATCTACTTGTACATGTATGTACAGGCCTTGTCTGCAAGATATCTTGAGAACTACTGGACGGAATTTCACCCCACTTGGATGGAAGCTTCAGTGGGATAGCCCCCTCATTTGATTAGATTTTGGTGTGTGTGCGTGCATTCATCCATGTCCGGTGTCCGTCCGTCCGTCCATCTACTTGTACATGTATATACAGGGCTTGTCTGCAAGATATCTGGAGAACTACTGGACAGAATTTCACCAAACTTGGATGGAAGCTTCATTGGGATAGCCCCCTCATTTGATTAGGTTTTGGTGTATGTGGGTGCATTCATCCGTGTCGGTGTCCGTCCGTCCGTCCATCTACTTGTACATGTATATACAGGGCTTACCTGCAAGATATCTGGAGAACTACTAGATGGAATTTCACCAAACTTGGATGAAAGCTTCATTGGGATAGCCCCCTCATTTGACTAGGTTTTGGTTTGCGTGCATGCGTTCATCCGTGTCCGGTGTCTGTCCGTCCGTCCATCTACTTGTACATGTATATACAGGCCTTGTCTGCAAGATATCTTGAGAACTACTGGACGGAATTTCACCACACTTGGATGGAAGCTTCAGTGGGATAGCCCCCCTCATTTGATTATGTTTTGGTGTGTGTGCGTGCATTCGTTCATGTCCGGTGTCCGTCCGTCCGTCCATCTACTTGTACATGTATATACAGGCCTTGTCTGCAAGATATCTTGAGAACTACTGGACGAAATTTCACCAAACTTGGATGGAAGCTTCATTGGGATAGCCCCCTTATTTGATTAGGTTTTGGTGTGTGTGCATGCGTTCATCCGTGTCCGGTGTCTGTCCGTCCGTCCGTCCATCTACTTGTACATGTATATACAGGCCTTGTCTGCAAGATATCTTGAGAACTACTGGACGGAATTTCACCCCACTTGGATGGAAGCTACAGTGGGATAACCCCCTCATTTGATTAGGTTTTGGTGTGTGTGCGTGCATTCATCCATGTCCGGTGTCCGTCCGTCCGTCCATCTGCTTGTACATGTATATACAGGCTTTGTCTGCAAGATATCTTGAGAACTATTGGATGGAATTTCACCAAACTTGGATGGAAGCTTCATTGGGATAGCCCCGCATTTGATCAGGTTTTAGTGTATGTGTGCATGCATTCATCCGTGTCCGGTGTCCGTCCAACCGTTCATCTACTTGTACATGTATATACAATGAAAATCGCTTCTTTGCAATTAATATTTTTAGATACGCAGCTTTGTTTAAGATGCTTATTGTTACATTCATTTTATAGCACTTTCCCTTAAATTATGTGCCCATTCAAGGCAAGGTGGGAGGTTGGGGGGAGACGTATGTTTTTGCTCAAAAAACAACCAGCATAGGCTTCATGCCGGAGCGGCAACTCAAGGGTCAAAGCGGAACCTCTAGTTCTCTCTGTATTCGTTTTCCATGGAATTGTTCACGATAGAAGCCGAGTGCATTCTCTATGTTAAGTAAATCGTACCAATTTAGGATATATACACTTCACATTTTCACATGTCCTCCTGGAATATATCCATACGCTTAGATATTAATGGCTACGATGCTCCTTCTGGATTATGATGAAGGCACTTCGAAGTGAGATGAACATTAGCAGAACATGGCAGAAATTAGAATGTTCGAAATCAAATCGATACATATGGCTTTCGTCCAAGGCGAAATAGTTATGAATATTCAGATCCAGTTAGCAAATGGAAATTTGGCGATATACATCAAACGGAATGGCGATTAATTAGTTGTCTGCGGTTTGGGTTAATATAATCCATATGGATCTATAGCCGAGAGCTTGTTGATTTCAGTGGATACTGAATATCAATCTAATATCAATGTACATAGGCGTGTACGTTAGTTCTGGGCAAGAAAATATACCTTCGACACTACAGAAGTAAATTTTCCAAACTCAATGGAAAGCAAATATTAAGAGTGGAAGGCTGTTCTGCCAAGTCTAGGCGTGTGCACTGATGAAAATCAGCATAAATTTGAAGTTCACTCAGGAACTCAGAAAATCCACATTCTTATTCAAATATTATCTTGTAATGGTGTACATGCAGAAAAGCAATAGTGATGAGTATTTTAGACCTTCAGAACAAGAACTTACTAAACAATCGCTGCTTCTTTGAATATGCCCTTTACGACATATTTGCACTTATACATCCATCGTCACACTGCCAAATTGAGAAAGTTACTAATTCGGACATTCAAAAAACGAGATAAACACGTTACATGTCCAACAGGTGACTGCAGTGGCATAAGTCACCTATGATTCCAGGATGAAGTCGCTGAGGTTAACTTTCTTACCATTGGTGTCTATTGTATGTGTGGATATCACAATACATAGCTGAAAGATCCTGTACTGCTGATCACTGCGTGATATATTTGTCTCAGTATCATATAGAACTAACGATTTGCAGAGCTATCAAGCTATTACAACAGCAGTTATATAAATTACAGCAATTCAAGTAATGTATAGAGCAAATATTATAGTTCAGAAAAAAACACGACTTCGATTTATTGATATCCTTGACATTTTGAATGATGATGGTGATAATAAATTCAATAGCACAACTTCGCCAAAAATCGGTTGTATTTGATGAAATGAAATAATACCGTATACGCCTCAATGAATGATTTTGAATAGAATGAAAAAGTATCATTTTATCGATTTATACAGTATCATTTGAATTCCCAACGGCCGGTCTCGATGATGGGGATGCTCGCATTTTGTTATGGCGTGTACTTGCCATACAAGTACACGCCAAACAAGAAATTTGGTATGCCATTAGAATAGGTTAACCAGAAGACTATTCTGTGAAGTCATGTGACGCAGTCAGTATGTCGGCACCTCTTCCCACTTCCCTTATATGTGTTGTAATTGTAATGTGTTAAGATTGAGGAAACAATATGATTGAACTTACTCTAAAATAATGAGCGATAATATTAAATAGGTGTCTTTCTTATTACCGTACTGTGGTTCTGGGAGCTTAATAGGTAAATGATATGGACATGCTATACCAAGTAAATTGTCGCATAGCTCAATATACTTCAAAAAGGCGACCATTTTATTACTTTTAGTAATTATTGAAGGCAAACTATATCATCTACACTTGACAGATAAAACAGAAAATAGAAACGCTATTAACTTTAGAACAGCCTTTCTAATCAGAACGTGATGGATACGGCGTGTACATGTAGAACTGTGCAAACTGCATCTTATCCAACGTTTGTTTTAATGGAGTGCGGCAGCTATGCTGTGAATAACTGCGCAGCTACAGCGATCTATTGATGTTAAATGGAGCGAACAGAAGATGCCATTTGGAAAACAAATTCATCAGGCAATTTGAAGAAGACTCTTTCCCCAGTGACTCGTTTTGGTATGAGGTAACGATTGTGGATTTTTCTCTAATGGCTGACTCCGACCCGGTCCCCAACAATAGTTCCCAAATGGTGTATCCATATGGGATTGACTGGATTCTTTTCTAGGATAGATACATGAACATTGGATGTTCAACATAATATATGCGGACATATTGAAGGTGACTTGTGGTCGCTATGACACGGGAATACATTATTTTCTTGATGCGTTCGATTCATTCAGTCAAAAAAAACAAACAAACAAAAAAACACCCAACAGGTTTCTGGTCTCTAGTTAAAGAGTATCATCTTAGACGCGTCTGATCATGCCAATTGTGAGTCGTCTCAAAATGCATTTGTACACAGCTAGTCACTGGAGATGCGGAGATGAGCAGTGGGCAGGTTTTAATTATGCAAACGACAACAGAAGAGCGTTACTATTCAGAGGTAGGGTATATTCCCTCTACATCGTGTATCGGATTGATCATTTCTCCCATACTACTATATATCAGCATGTATAACGTTTTCCAGAGAAGAAATTCATGCTTCAGGCGATACTGCACAGTAGAATATCTCGGATGAGTTGAATAAAATGAAACGTGACGTTTAGTGGTTAGCAAGTTTTTATGGTGCGGTTGGGATATGAACGCTAATGCATTGGGAACAGCCTATATGGAAGAAGATATCGATCAAACATTGGATTCTTAGACAGCCTGCTCATCGGATAGATTGGGTTTAGGGCATCATCTTGGCCAATGATCGACATTGAGAATATATTATTGAGTGTCTTCTCGTAGTCTTATAAAAGCTAAATCGGCCCGCCGCTCTACGCTAATTTGTTCCCAATATCAATGAGCTTCATAGAGCAAACAACGTGCTTCATAAATCCCAGCAACGTCGATCTGTTCCAAATAATTAGCGAGAGATGAAACTAAGATTACTTTCAATTATTAATTATTAACTATGTATTTCACAATATACCGGTAACACTTACATGCCGCTAAAAACATAGGCATCCGAACATGATATTTCCCAAGTGAGCAATAGTATACAATGCCGAATGACTACGATGTACAAACCATATATAAGTGAATTAAGCTTGAGACTGACATCTACCTAACCCACATATAATTGTCTTGATTTTTTTGTATGAATTAATATTGTTGTATATGTTAGACAAATGAAATCTGGGATCACCAATTCGGCTTGCGATATACAGGTCCATAAACGTGGGGAATCTCGTATCGGATTATTCTAAAAATATTGTTACTGCTGATGTGCTCACACCAAATGCCAACTTAAAATATGCTGACATTGCCCTTGACACCGGGTTACACGGGATTAGATACAGGTATCTAAGAGCATATCCGATGCGATAGATCGGCGAACCTATCAGATGCAGTACACCGACGCCTCCAGTACGTGTACATTTATCTTTGTTAATATATACATCATATAATCCGATCGCACACATCCATATAGAACTATTCATCATCAAAACTTATTGAACCCCGTCGATTGAGATCAGGGAGCTCCTTCAAAAAACACAGCATGTTTGATAATATTTGGTGTACTACCAGTTGGCGCCAAGGTTACCAAGGTTACCATTTCTCGATAAGCTTATACGGCCTAAGGGAGCTTCTTGAAATTGGGGCATGCTAGGAACTGGCATAAGCCATTCCTAACAGAGAGGCATGGTGCATCGAGTTGAAACTCCTAGGGACTCCATGACATACTTTCTGCAATACCATGCAATGGCATAAGAGGAATGGCATATGTCATTCCAACTGGAACTTTAATCCACCCAGATCAGAACACTAAACTGAACATGGTGTATTCCATTTGGATAACTGGCATTTATGCCATTCCTATCAAGGAACTTATGCCCTTTTTTGAAGGAGTTCCCTGATCCCAATCGACGGGGTTTTCCTGGTCAGTCTCTATAACACAATGTGACCACGATTTATACATGTGATCATACTTCTCCACAGAGATTCCATTAGAACCATTATCCATGATAAATAATATATTCCGGGAGCTAGGGCACATTTAATTGTACGTCGGAGGCCAAACGGTTTGAGCATGTTTTCTAGATCAGAATTGTGTGCCGAGTCTCAAATCCATATAACATATCGCTAGAAAAAAAACTCAAAATAAATAAGCGACTACTGCAATACGATACATAGTGTATTCTCTTAGCTTTCAAAAGGCACTGAGTGCCGGTACACATAGGTTTATATACATACATGTAGGTGAGATCAACTCAGTCAAATAGTTGTAAGTACAATACAGTGAGAAGGAAAACAACAAGCTATGTTATATATACAATTACAAAAATACTAAGCAACAATTGAATGTATGAAACCGGTCATATCATACATTGAATAGGTACAGAGGTGTAGAAGACATACTATTGTTCAGATCAGGGCAAGATTTGCTGATTTGCAGGGATTCCTTTATCTTTAGTTGTGATTCAAATATCTAAGCATAGCATAGCATCTTACGCCGCTGTTGAGTCTATTTGCTTTTCTCCAAGATTAAGATACATCAAAATGGCGGTCAAATAGTGTCATCTCAAAATCATACTTTTTCCCTCTTTCCCCTAAAGCTCAAGGCATTATTCTTAGCTCATTGTGCAAAAATGACAGATCTCAGCAGAGCCTAACAGCTTACGCCCATTTTCAATCTATTTACATATCCCTAAGATCAAGATTTGACTGTCAAATTTAAAATGGCGGCCTTGTAGGGTCATCTGAAAATCATACTTTTTCATGTTCCTCGTATGGTTCAAGGCATGATTCTTCGCTCACTGTGCAAATGTTTCCCAACCCGGAGATATCTAACCATATCCTAACATCATAAACTCATTTTGAGTCTATTTGCTTTTCTCCAATATTATGACATGATGACAAAATTTAAAATGGCGTTAATATGGGGTCATCTGAAAATCCAAATTTTTTCATCTTGCTCGTATAGTTCCAGACACTATTAATAGTTCATTATGCTAATTTACCAAAACAGAGGGATCTCGAAGCCTAATCTAACATCTCTATTCACATGTCCTTAAGTTCAAGATTTGATGAACAAATTCAAAATGGCGGCCATATTGGGGTCATCTGAATCCTATTTTTCATGCTGCTCGTTTAGTTCAAGGCATTATTCTTAGCTCACTGTGCAAATGTATTAAAATTGAAATATATATATATGCATAGCCCAACACCTTATGCCTATTTTGAACCTGTTTGCATATCCCCAAGATCGAAAAATGATAGTCAAATTCAAAATGGCAGCACTGTGGCGTCATCTGAAAAACCTGCTTTTCTGCGTTGCTTGTATAGATAAAGGCATTATACTTAGTTGATTGTGCAAATTTCTCAAACTGAAGGCGTTTTCATCACAGACACATTGTGCTTTGAATCTACTGGCTTACTTTTCAGAAAAAACTGATGGTTAAATTCAAAATTGGGCAGAGAAAAAAAACAGAAAAAAAACAATATTCAAGATTTTTCATCGACGCCATTATGAATTTATCTACGATTAATTGTACTGGAATTCCTCAATTATGCTATATTCAACGCTTAGATACCCCAGTATGCACACTAATTCTCATCATATACCTTGTTGCTCAAACGTGAAGTTTCATAGACATCTTTGAGAATATATGCTGCGACTTGTGGGAAATCTACAACTTCGAGGAATATGGCGGCCTTATTTGAAGCCATATTGGATTTTGGGTTCATAAAAATTATCAATCTTCAAGAATAACAGTACCAGGTTCTTTTTTGTCACATAATCAAGTAAATATATACTGCAAACATAGCATTTTAGCGAGTTGAATGTGACCATAGTACTCAGCTGGTTACGGAACCCGAAATTTTACTCATGATGAGGGGTGCGGTCTAGAGATACATGCCTAGGCCACAGATGTCACCGAGATAATTCTATAGATAAGTTTTATGGATTTGAGCAAATTTAACCTCATTTTGGACGAAATCATCGCGTGAGACCACTGTAATCAATTACATATTTGGCAATTATACATCCGTTTTATCAATTTCGCTGAGAATTTGTTAAAATCGCATATTTTATTCAAAATGCAGCAGCTGTGGCCACCAAGACGCGCATTTTTAGACCAGGCACAAAATTCTGATCTATAGAAATGCTCAAACCTTGTGACCTCCGACGTACAATTAAAACTGCTCTAGCTCAATATGCCACTTTCGAGTAAAATACAAGAAAAATAGGCAACAAGTGTGACCACGTTTTACGATGCCTTGCAGAATAAGAATAATGCCTGCAGTGAAATTTTTTCTCAAAACTACGTGAATGAAGTCATCTATGGTCCATGAACTTGATTTCTAAATGTTGCTACGTCAACTCTACGAATATCTGATGGATGGAAACGATTCAGGAATAAGTAAAAAATAACTTATAAAATATCACTGAAATATGCATTTACCTTTATGTTTTCTACGTTGTTTTTTGTTGATCAAGACCCTGGAAATAACCTCGAATATAATCCCATGCCTATCAAATTTGTAGCGCTTGATTGACTGAAAAGGTGAAAATATAGGCGTGGTTTCTAGCTCCCATTCAATCAGAGCCCAGTTGATATCTGTCAGCACTGAAAATTAAACTTTGCATGCCTGCTGTAAAATGCCTGTCGTTACCTTTGCATTGTCACAACCTTTCCCCAAACATTGTCATTCATACGTGATACTGTTTAATAGTAAATAGTCAAATAAGTATAAAAACATGGGGTAAACGGATTCGTTTAAAAATCTACTCCTAGCGAGTTTTTGGTGGTAGGCAGTAAGGTAAGAAAAACTGGATTTATTATCCTCTGTTCTTTATTAATGGAAATTGATTCTTCAAATTGTGGCCAAACTCTCTATATAGAAATGTGGGCACATTTGTTAAATTTGGACATTTCGTGTTCGGAAAACCAGGCAGTGTGGGATTGGGCCGCTTATATTATATAGCAAATACAACACCAATTCTGTTCAAGCATCATTGAAAACCGACGATCGTTTCTGCTCTGCCATAATTGTCAAGGACTTCTCGAATGTCACATCTTACGCCAACATTTATTTCTGCAATTATTAACACTATCTTTCTCAAATTCAGCACGAACATTATTTTCAGTATATACACTGTAAAAGTTTCCTGTACATTTTACAGAAAGTTACTGTAGAGTTAGGTTTCACCGAATGTAATATACATTGTCTCAATGCTCGGGCTGATCCCATATTTACGCTGTCAATGAGACCTGGTCAGAGTTATGAACTGCCTGAAGGATACTGCCAACTCGATGATAACAAATTATAGAAATGGGGATCGCCATCCACACTAGGTGGCGCTAGTGCTCCAACAGGTAAAGAAGACGTGGCGTCATAATTACGAACATTCATGACGTCGTTACTTTATGACGTTGCCTTTGTGACGTCCAAAGAAACGACATGGGCATGCGCCATTTACCTCTTGGTACACGTAGCCACCTGGCGTCAGTTCGAGCTGGCGAACCCCATTACGAGGACATAGATAGCATTATTCCTGAAAGACTTGTATAATGCATATTCACACTTCGTCTTCATAACGAATTCCAGATGGCGTATGTTAACTATTAAATTTCAATAAGTTGGCAAAGATCTGCACTTTCTTTTTTTTCACGGGTGGTCGTAAAGATTCAGTTAATCAGACGTGGCTGTGGATGTATTCCAGTCAATTATACATAATAACATTTTTGTATGTAATCTGTAGCCGGAAATTGTATTTAGCGGATACAATGTTAAGCGGTATTTGCATGTAATTCCCAGGCTATTTTGAAAACTATTACATATATTTTCTTCGTTAAGGGTTGAGAGTTTGAATGGTTTGAATTGATTTCAACACAAGTAGTAATATCTTTAAGAGATATCAGCCTCTTGTTGTAGCTTCGGACAAGTGGTCGATAAATATTCTTTCCATGAAAAGTTATATCAAATAGCTTTACCATCTTGGTGACTATTTGGAAATTCTTTTAATCAATTGACATATCATTTCCTCGCTAATAGTCAAGCTCGATGAGGGATGTAAAACATTCCAAACTAATCATTAGTGTCAGCCTTTCTTTGTTTCTTAGGTTTCGTAATAAAATACTCGACTTTATCCAGATACAAGATACAAAGAACATATCGCAATTAACTCCATTTCACTCGGCTGGGTATATTTACCATTCGGCAGAGCTGTCAGATCCTAGCCATGAATTAGCTAAATCTAACATTATTGCCTCCTTAAGAGGGTATGGCTTCGAATAAAATCGATATTTCGCCCATATTTCGCTAAAGATTTGTTCCCGTTTGTGCTACCGTCGTTGATAGGGTATCGAATCAGCAGGAATTCTTTAGGTTCGGCCATTAGATGTCAAGGAGAATATTATACAAGTATTGCATGTTATAGAGTGGGGCATCAGGATTTGTCAGCTCGAGACAAGTGATGTACAACGATCTGTCCTGTGTTATACAATATCTGTCCTGTGTTATACAATGTCTGTCCTGTATTATACCATATATGTCCTGTGTTATACAATATATGTTCTGTATTATACCAAATCTGTGCTGTATTATACAGTATCTGTCCTGTATTGTACCAAATCTGTGCTGTATTTTGCTTCTTAGTACGTGCTACCTTTACGATAAGAGATTTCCGATGTTCATATGCGCGCTCGTTGTACATCACTTGTCTCGAGCTGACAAATCGTGATGCCTCACTCTATAACATGCAATAATTGTATATTATATGAATAAAGGTGCTTGAAGATTGTACAACAAACTCTATTTTTCCAACACATGTGAACGAGAAATCACATGATGAAATTGCAAAAATTAATACTTTAGTTTGCAAACAAATGGTCGAAGATGTCACGTGTATAGTCATCTTACTACTAGATACAATGTAAAAGGTTAGTAATACCATGGTTTCGTAGTTGTAGTTTTCTGACGGGATTCCTGTCAACTAAACAGTGCGGAGTTAATAGGTTTTCGTGTCATCTACCAGGTCATTTATTCAAGGTAAAAGTTTGGAAAAGAATAATGTCCAATTATCCAAATGTATTTAAAAAAAGAGACAAAACAGAACATGTCAACTGAGTGAAAACATTCAAATTGCAGAGATCTCAAGAAAAATAGTGTGTCTCAAAGGATACCAGATGTCCTTGTGTCAAACCAACGAGTTATATATCTACGCGGAAGTATTTTTCGGACGATGACAGGTCGCTGAATATTAGAGAGGCGCTCGTATATATATATACCAATTTCCACAGGACGAGACTCAATATACAAACTACAACTTTTGGTTTGGTTTGGTTTGGTTTGATTGAGCACTCCATCATAGAACTACACGTGCAGTTGGTGCATTTCAAGAACAGACGACACGACGCACTGCGGCCTCACCCGCATTTAGGGTAACACTTTGAAATACTGGTAACCCTGGTTCTACTTTTCTCGCGCGACAAAAGTGTACATCTGATAACGTCACGACATGTCTTCTGCTGTGAATATTATACTATTGCATAACACGACTATATTTGTCCGGATGTGCTTGACGCTTGATGTGGAAGTCGGCGAATAAAATGCTATGATGCTGTGGAGATTATGCCCCCATAGGACCAATATTCTGAGTACGTTTCTCCCAAATTGGAGCGATATGCAAAGAGGTGGGAAAAATTGACGACGTCTGGTGACTAAAAAGCAAACATATGACTCTACAGGAAAGTATTCGTCGACACCTAACATTCAGACCCGAGAATACGGTGGATTCTCGGACGTAGCCTTAGTATCTCAGCTGCGCTTTTATTGCAGCTGTTCATGTGGAGACTATGAATAATCCACACAGCCCGTAGCACCGGCTTAAGCGGAATTCGAAGGATCAAGATTCCTGTGATGTTCAGTTCACATACAACTGACTTTATATATAATATGAACTTTTCAAATGAAATGATATAAGAGAAATTGGCATACCAAATCAGTGTGAGAAAAGTAAGCGTCCTGTATATGAAGAAGTGAAAAAAGTTCATGTTATATAGAAAAAAAAACTAGAAAAATAACCGGTCACATCCCACTGATAAATATCGCATAATCCCGTTAAGAACAGCAGTTTGCACAGCACATCATTCGAGACTTTGACAGTAATGTGTCTGAGGAGATGAAAGTAAACCACCTTTTACGCAGTTCAAGGCAATTAAAACAAATGCGTGCCTATCTTGACCTATATATGGAGAGGATTGTGAAGACAGGACTGGCATTTGACAGAACCTATCAATAATTTCCTCAGTTGCATTAACAAAATACTGAAAACGACGTTTTGAGCGTCTATAATATGTGTAGCATCAGTAGTCGCGAAATGATTTGGGGAACAAATGGACCATTGACTCCTGAAAGCCGGATATGTTTTCAATTCTAAGCGAACCTCTATGAGCTGTCGAGCATGTCTTAGAGCTGATTTCCTTGAAGTATCAATAAGCCAATGCATAATTACTTAATACTTTATTGGGCGTCACCTTTAAGTTGAGATCGTATGTGTACTATACAGAAGGAACGTGTGAACATCTTGTAGCGAATAATTTCTTGAAAATATAGGAAGTAATCCGATCTTATTTATATTTCAAAGAATAGAAGATTTCAAAGAATTTCACGGTGCATAGAAGCAAGGCTATTTCAGCATCCACGTTCAATCGGCCTCAAAATCTAAACTGACCTTGAGTTATATGATGATCTTTCTTGCACTCAGAGTTAAGAAGAATAAGGTTTCCTAAATCGGTAAAGAATTGAAACGGAAATTGCTGGGTAAAGGAGGTGGTATAAAGATAAGGCGACATTTTGGCCTTTACGTGGTGCGGTAGAAATCGAAAAAATGAAATGTTTTAAAGATAATTATGTTTTAATGTAACGACAAGATCAAATATACATATATACATACAATATATGAACATTCTAGCTTGATTGCGTTATGTTTATGGTTATGCCATGAAAATGATATCCGCAGCATGTGCGTCAAAAAGGGTATGATTAATTTAAATAAACGTTTAGACACGATGGATCCCTTGGACCAAAACGCTATTTAACCTGGTGATGTGCGATGACAGTATGTCTGTAAAATCTTTTTGGTTCAAGGGGTCTCTCGTGTCTAAATGTGTTTTGAATGACTCGATTTAAACCCCTTTGGCATGAAATATATAGCACAAGCTGCGGATTTCAATTTCATGTCATAACTGTCATCATAACGTAATCGAGCTAGAACTTCCACATATTGTGTACATATATCTTCTCTTGCCGTACATTAAAACTTATCGTACCGCCTATGAAAATCTGATACCGTTATGAATTGTTGATTTAGGTAACACAAAAATTCGTCTATAAATAGCTGCACTGAGAAATATCAAAACTGAGTCTCATTTCCTACCAAATGTACATAGTGATGGCACTGAAGTCATATATCAATGTTAACTGTTTGAGAACCTTACAAGACTGACCACTTCTGTAGAAACAGTGACAGCAGTGACGGGTACGTCGATCTCATTTCATTTCGGCGTAGATGCCTCCGGTCTTGTATAGCCGATGAAGGTCATCAGACTCGCTCTTTCCCATCAGTTCGTTAGAAAACAGGTTATGCCATCGACCCATAATCTTCATTGAATGATCGTTCATGGCGGTAAATTACGGCCCTCATGGGGAATCTGGATAGACAATGTGCCCAATGGCTATACGTAATTCAATAAGGCTTATCCTTATTATAAAAACCCACAGAAAAATCTGATGCCCCTTGGGAACCAATATGCTCACTGCGCTAATACGCAGGCGCAAGCTGGTGTATTCTGTCGGCGCAACAATTAGTGATCATGAGAAATGTAAGAAATAATCTCAGTAAACTTAGATATAATATCAGGCGATATTATACATGATTTCAGCGCTATATAAATCCTGTGCGAATTTCAAACTACATTTGTTAGACAATCAGGTGGCTAGCTTGGTGAAACAATTTCAAAATCACGCCCACAGTAATTACACACAGTAGCACGTAGACCAATATAGCAAACATTATCGGGAAAATAGTATCGAAATATGGCATCATTTCCAGACAGTGTGCGTGGTAAACATAAACATCAAAGGGCTTACTTTCGCCAAATAGTCTGGCTTAGGTAGGCGGTAGCAAATATCAAAAGAGCATGGCGTGCGAAGATGTTAATATCCTTGAACTAAAGGTTACTCATTGTCAAAGTGAAAAGAGAGGAATTGTCGCTTATTATGGGATCTCGTAGAATATCGGAGAACATTTTTGCACGATGTTTTCATAGCCTCATGTCTAGATGGTATTCCTCTGACTTACCATCTTGGTTTACCTAGATTGTGTAAAAAATCGCTCTCTAATATAATTTGGAGGCGGGTAGCTTTCAGTCCGGGCCAGCCTCCTTACTCGAGACGACGTAATGAATCTGTACACTCCAAATTCGTTATTGATGTTCCCGTTTTGGTTTCGAAATACGTCTTATTCTTGCAATAGCCGTTAATTGAATCCACGGTACTGTACAAAAGACGGCAGGCTCGCCGACGACGTAGGAAGTTTGAACTATTGCGCGGACTCAACTGTGAGCCAGTCAATGTTAACCAGTTTCAGCAGTGATTATATTACCGATGTTGGAAGTTTGCTGGAGAACGTGTACGTGTTATCTGTTGATATGGTTGATAGGGTCTTTGGTGACATGGCGATACTGAACAGAATGCGTTGAATGCTGAATGCTTTGTTCTTTCAAGTTAATTTACAAGTTACATGTAATCCCTTGAAAAAAGACAACATTGGTGATACAGACAGGTCTAACAGTAGGCTAGGTCTACCAACAGTAGAATATGAAATAATTTTGCGAAATGAATACAATTTTCTGTGAACAAGATGTCAGTGTTGAATAACAGATGTCTTCAAGGACGATTCTGTTTAATATTACGCTATCAAAAATAGTTATACATACAGGTCAGCCATATCAACTATCCAAAAACATTCTGTGATTGCTACTTTCTGTTTGCCTACTTTGGCCCAATTAACCTATCAACTGACCGAAATACCACTTCCCGGTTTATTGATTGTGCTGTTATGGAAGCCTCCCGTTGGAATGTGCTCGTGATGGCCACATGATGCTGATCAACGTCACGCAAGAGAAAACAACTGAACGTCTCTCCACCCCGTTGAAAAGAGCCCTACATCAACAAAAAATTAATTTGAAAAAAAATAGTTTTCATTTCGAAAAACATAGGCTGTTGAGTGTTCGTGGATACTATTAGTTCTGTTAGATTAGCAAGATGGTGTCTCTCAGTATTTGATTTGGTTGAGTGTGGACATGATTTGAGGTAACCTCTGTGTTCATATTTGTAAATCGAAAAAAATTAGTAGACTGAGAAATCGCCTTTCCGAGAAAAGCGGGATGGAGGCACGTTTACCCACATCTGTTTTCAAAACGATGTTAACACTGCATCATCATGCTATTCAGAGAAATTGACGTAGGAACGTACAAGATGACGAAAAGCACACATCGCTATTGCTTCATAGTTGAGACCGATTATTGTCCGTATTGATGTTTGCTGACGGATAGTTGTATTTTCCACAAATGGACACTTAAAGAAATCACTTATGGATTTTGAAACGTTTAATCAACTGTGTTACCTATGTTAGTATCGACTGTCTAAAATAAGCTGCTCGTTGAGAGTGCCAAAGATTGAAGGTTCACCGGGTATCGTGATTTCGTACACTCTATCTCAAGAAATCTGTTGATGAAGGATTTGTTGAAAGTTGTCCATGCATAAACCAATCAGGTTTAGTAGTTACATTTCATCTTTAGTCTTGTTCGTGTTCAATGGGTGATTGATGTGATGCTGGTATGCTCACATAGGTTTACATCCGTCCACACATTGAATAGTTCATATTATATGTATGCCTAGTCCTGTCATTTCTACTAGTTGTTGGGTGTCTTGTTGTGTGGCTGAATGCATAGCAGCAGAGATATGACATACATATATTGTTAACCACTGATTTGTACATGTATTGATTTGCTAGTTCCTTTGAACGCCGTTTTTATTCTACCGGAGAGAGCATTGAGGGAAACGATCTAAAAATAATTTATGATTGGGAAACGGACTCGGATACGTAATCAGATATGTCATCAGTGATCTGAAAATATTGTAAAATGTTAAGGATACAGAGAAAGAAGAAGAAAACGACCGTTTATTTTTTATTACCCAAATTCAATATTCGAAATTAGATCTTCCTTCTGTTGAAAAAAAATTTGAAATTCCAGTTCTAAATACTGTAATTTTAGGTTTGAATTTATTTTTCTGAGTTCCCCGTCTTGATTACTTTAAGAGGTGGGAAAATTAAACAGATGATTGCACCTCCGCTGACTTTTAAAAAAGAAGGCTCATTTTAGAAATTAATTTGATTAAAATCCCAATATCTTCACAACAAATATCTTTATAGCGGACAAATTTATATAGTTGGAATCCTTGAGAAATACTCTTTCAACGGATGTGTAAATTGCCATAGCTATGAGGCTTATTTTTAGCTGTAAAAAGACAAATTCAAGCAGGCGTGTAAAATTGTCTGCAGGAGGGCTCTGTATCCTTAAGGCATCGATCAAGGAATGTATCAACTGTTTAAACATGATAAATGAACATATCCAGGAGCAATCATTTGAGAAAACGGAATATAGTTGAAAAATATCCCTAATCATGTATATGAGGTAATCATTATTGATGGACAACGGTTGGTTATTGTAGGTCGGATTTGTTTGTAATATTCCTCGGTCTTATACATTCAACTGAGGAGCGCAACTGATAATTAGGATGGCAAGACATCAAAGCAATTATGGTATAATCTCTCCATGACTAGATTAATTTCGGCTTGTGTGGAAACCTGTATTTATTAAGAAAAGCTTATGTGATAGTTTACACATGCTTTATGGCAAATCTATACATTATGACAGGAAACGACAAGTCAAACCTGACGAAAATACACTAGTGATTGGGTACCCAGCCAATGCTTCATCATTTTACATACTCTCTGACAATACATGGTGACATTCTATGACGGATTCCAATTTATATATTTTAATATAGGTTGCATTTTACAACTGTGCTCACCGCGTGATTCATTCCACGTGGCGAAGCCTAAACGATACAATCAACGGGGCCGAATTCAATCGACTCCTATATTTTAAGCCGGCAATTTCCGGAACCAATAACAGGACGGGAAACATACTTTCCGTGTTGAGGGGTGAACTGCTACATGATCTAGAGTTAGGTTATTTTAGGTGGGTGTATAGCATGTCCTCAATTTTCCTGACTTGATCGCAGAAAATCTACACGATCTGCAAGTAGAAAACTGAAGCTTTGCATAATATTTTTGTCTTACCAAAGCTGTGTACAGTCATCGCTCACTCATGATATCCTTCAGCCCATTATTTACTTCGCGGAGGCATATGGTCAAGATTCACTCATGCTGTCTCCTGCCCTTCATTTATTCATTAATGTGCTTAGTCATTGTTTCAACGTTCAACATTTATTTCACGGATGTGTATTGTCACCACTCATTCACATTGTCGTCTAGCCTACTATTTACTTAAAGGATGTATATTGCCGATACTCAGTCATGTTGTCCTCTATCTCAACATTTAATTCATGGATGTGTATAGTCATCGTTCACTCATGCTGTCCTCTATCTCATCATTTAATTCACGGATGTGTATAGTCATCCTTCACTCAGTTGTCCTCTATCTCTTCATTTAATTCACGGATGTGTATAGTCATCGTTCACTCAGTTGTACTCTATCTCATAATTTAATTCACGGACGATATAGTGTTTGCTTACTCATGTTGTCCTCTATCTCATCATTTAATTCACGGATGCGAAAAGTCATCGCTCACTCATGTTGTCCTGTCTCTCATCATTTAATTTACGGATGTGTATAGTCATCATTCACTCAGTTGTACTCTATCTCATCATTTAATTCACGGACGATATAGTGTTCGCTTACTCATGTTGTCCTCTGTCTCATCATTTAATTCACGGATGTGTATTCATCGTTCACTCAGTTGTCCTCTATCTCTTCATTTAATTCACGGATTTGTATAGCCATCGTTCAATCAGTTGTCCTCTATCTATTCATTTAATTCACGGATGTGTATAGTCATCGTTCACTCATGTTGTCCTCTATCTCATCATTTAATTCACGGATGTGTATAGTCATCGTTCACTCATGTGCCCTCTATCTCATAATTTAATTGCCCTCTCCTGCCCTTCCTTTATTCATTAATGTGCTTAGTCATCGTTTATTCATGCTGTCTTCAAGTTCAACATTTATATCACGGATGTGTATTGTCACCAGTCATTCACATTGTCGTCTAGCCTACTATTTACTTAACGGATGTATATTGCCAATACTCAGTCATGTTGTCCTCTATCTCAACATTTAATTCACGGATGTGTATAGTCATCGTTCACTCATGCTGTCCTCTATCTCATCATTTAATTCACGGATGTGTATAGTCATCGTTCAATCAGTTGTCCTCTATATCTACATTTAATTCACGGATGTGTATAGTCATCGTTCACTCATGTTGTCCTCTATCTCATCATTTAATTCGGGTATGTGAAAAGTCATCGCTCACTCATGTTGTCCTCTATCTCTTCATTGAATTCACGTATGTCTATAGTCATCGTTCACTCATGTTGTCCTCTATCTCATCATTTAATTCACGGATGTGTAAGTCATCGTTCACTCAGTTGTCCTCTATCTCTTCATTTAATTCACGGATTTGTATAGCCATCGTTCAATCAGTTGTCCTCTATCTATTCATTTAATTCACGGATGTGTATAGTCATCTTTCACTCATGTTGTCCTCTATCTCTTCATTTAATTCACGGACGATATAGTCATCGCTCACTCATGTTTTCCTCTATCTCATCATTTAATTCACGGATGTGTATAGTCATCGTTCACTCATGTTGTCCTCTATCTCTTCATTTAATTCAAGGATGTGTATAGTCAGCGTTCACCAATCAGTTGTCCTCTGTCTATCCATTTAACTCAGGGATGTGTGTAGTCATCGTTCACTCATGTTGTCCTCTACCTCATCATTTAATTCACGGATGTGTATAGTCATCGTTCAATCCGTTGTCCTCTATATCTACATTTAATTCACGAATGTGTATAGTCATCGTTCACTCATGTTGTCCTCTATCTCATCATTTAATTCGGGTATGTGAAAAGTCATCGCTCACTCATGTTGTCCTCTATCTCATCATTGAATTCGCGGATGTGTATAGTCATCATTCACTCATGTTGTCCTCTATCTCGTCATTTAATTCACGGATGTGTATAGTCACCGTTCGCTCAGTTGTCCTCTATCTCATCATTTAATTCACGGATGTGTATGGTCATCGTTCACTCATGTTGTCCTCTATCTCATCATTTAATTCACGGATGTGTATAGTCACCGTTCGCTCAGTTGTCCTCTATCTCATCATTTAATTCACGGATGTGTATAGTCATCGTTCACTCATGTTGTCCTCTATCTCATCATTTAATTCACGGATGCGAAAAGTCATCGCTCACTCATGTTGTCCTGTCTCTCATCATTTAATTTACGGATGTGTATAGTCATCATTCACTCAGTTGTACTCTATCTCATCATTTAATTCACGGACGATATAGTGTTCGCTTACTCATGTTGTCCTCTGTCTCATCATTTAATTCACGGATGTGTATTCATCGTTCACTCAGTTGTCCTCTATCTCTTCATTTAATTCACGGATTTGTATAGCCATCGTTCAATCAGTTGTCCTCTATCTATTCATTTAATTCACGGATGTGTATAGTCATCGTTCACTCATGTGCCCTCTATCTCATAATTTAATTGCCCTCTCCTGCCCTTCCTTTATTCATTAATGTGCTTAGTCATCGTTTATTCATGCTGTCTTCAAGTTCAACATTTATATCACGGATGTGTATTGTCACCACTCATTCACATTGTCGTCTAGCCTACTATTTACTTAACGGATGTATATTGCCAATACTCAGTCATGTTGTCCTCTATCTCAACATTTAATTCACGGATGTGTATAGTCATCGTTCACTCATGCTGTCCTCTATCTCATCATTTAATTCAAGGATGTGTATAGTCATCGTTCAATCAGTTGTCCTCTATATCTACATTTAATTCACGGATGTGTATAGTCATCGTTCACTCATGTTGTCCTCTATCTCATCATTTAATTCGGGTATGTGAAAAGTCATCGCTCACTCATGTTGTCCTCTATCTCTTCATTGAATTCACGTATGTCTATAGTCATCGTTCACTCATGTTGTCCTCTATCTCATCATTTAATTCACGGATGTGTAAGTCATCGTTCACTCAGTTGTCCTCTATCTCTTCATTTAATTCACGGATGTGTATAGTCATCGTTCACTCAGTTGTACTCTATCTCATCAGTTAATTCAAGGGCGATATAGCGTTCGCTTACTCATGTTGTCCTCTACCTCTTTTAATTCACGGATGTGAAAAGTCATCGCTCACTCATGTTGTTCTGTATCTCATCATTTAAATTACGGATGTGTATAGTCATCGTGCACTCAGTTGTCCTCTATCTCTCCATTTAATTCACGGATGAGTATAGTCATCGTTCACTCAGTTGTCCAATGTCTCTTCATTTAATTCACGGATGTGTATAGTCATCGTTCACTCAGTTGTACTCTATCTCATCAGTTAATTCAAGGGCGATATAGCGTTCGCTTACTCATGTTGTCCTCTACCTCTTTTAATTCACGGATGTGAAAAGTCATCGCTCACTCATGTTGTTCTGTATCTCATCATTTAAATTACGGATGTGTATAGTCATCGTGCACTCAGTTGTCCTCTATCTCTCCATTTAATTCACGGATGAGTATAGTCATCGTTCACTCAGTTGTCCAATGTCTCTTCATTTAATTCACGGATGTGTATAGTCATCGTTCACTCATGTTGTCCTCTATCTCTTCATTTAATTCACGGACGATATAGTCATCGCTCACTCATGTTTTCCTGTATCTCATCATTTAATTCACGGATGTGTATAGTCATCGTTCACTCATGTTGTCCTCTATCTCTTCATTTAATTCACGGATGTGTATAGTCATCGTTCACCAATCAGTTGTCCTCTGTCTATCCATTTAACTCAGGGATGTGTGTAGTCATCGTTCACTCATGTTGTCCTCTATCTCTTCATTTAATTCACGGACGATATAGTCATCGCTCACTGATGTTGTCCTCTATCTCATCATTTAATTCACGGATGTGTATAGTCATCGTTCACCAATCAGTTGTCCTCTGTCTATCCATTTAACTCAGGGATGTGTGTAGTCATCGTTCACTCATGTTGTCCTCTACCTCATCATTTAATTCACGGATGTGTATAGTCATCGTTCAATCCGTTGTCCTCTATATCTACATTTAATTCACGAATGTGTATAGTCATCGTTCACTCATGTTGTCCTCTATCTCATCATTTAATTCGGGTATGTGAAAAGTCATCGCTCACTCATGTTGTCCTCTATCTCATCATTGAATTCGCGGATGTGTATAGTCATCATTCACTCATGTTGTCCTCTATCTCGTCATTTAATTCACGGATGTGTATAGTCACCGTTCGCTCAGTTGTCCTCTATCTCATCATTTAATTCACGGATGTGTATGGTCATCGTTCACTCATGTTGTCCTCTATCTCATCATTTAATTCACGGATGTGTATAGTCACCGTTCGCTCAGTTGTCCTCTATCTCATCATTTAATTCACGGATGTGTATAGTCATCGTTCACTCATGTTGTCCTCTATCTCATCATTTAATTCACGGATGTGTATAGTCACCGTTCGCTCAGTTGTCCTCTATCTCATCATTTAATTCACGGATGTGTATAGTCATCGTTCACTTATGTTGTCCTCTATCTCATCATTTAATACACGGATGTGTATAGTCACCGTTCGCTCAGTTGTCCTCTATCTCATCATTTAATTCGCGGATGTGTATAGTCATCATTCACTCATGTTGTCCTCTATCTCATCATTTAATTCACGGATGTGTATAGTCACCGTTCGCTCAGTTGTCCTCTATCTCATCATTTAATTCACGGATGTGTATAGCCATCGTTCACTCATTTGTCCTCTATCTCATCATTTAATTCACGGATGTGTATGGTCATCGTTCACTCATGTTGTCCTCTATCTCATCATTTAATTCACGGATGTGTATAGTCACCGTTCGCTCAGTTGTCCTCTATCTCATCATTTAATTCACGGATGTGTATAGTCATCGTTCAATCAGTTGTCCTCTATCTCATCATTTAATACACGGATGCGTGAAGTCATCGTTCACTCAGTTGTCCTCTATCTCATCATTTAATTAGTCATCGTTCACTCAGTTGTCCTCTATCTCATCATTTAATTCACGGATGTGTATAGTCATCATTGACTCATGTTGTCCTCTATCTCATCATTTAATTCACGGATGTGTATAGTCATCGTTCACTCAGTTGTCCTCTATCTCATCATTTAATTCACGGATGTCGTTCACTCAGTTGTCCACTATCACTTATTAATTCACGGATGTGTATAGTCATCGTTCACTCAGTTGTCAGTTGTCAACTCTTGGGTCAGGGTGGAACATCTGCGTTGAGTAATAGTAATGTTCAATGCTCTGCCGTGGTACATGACATTTATCAGGACAGGGCAATTCCTGTCTTCAAAATGGAGGCAAAAGAGCGTTTTTGCTCAATTAATCTGTTCACGTAATGAATTAAGCAACCCCCCCTGAGGCCCACAAAGATATATATATATCCGCAACAAATGGTAGAAACAAAATAAGTTTTCATTTGTCTAACTTGCGTAATAATAGGAAAACCATCTGTCGTGCTGTTTAAAGAACGTCGACTTGTTCTTCAAATGGCAAATTAAGTTTAGGACATGGAAGAATAGATAAATTAATGCGCCTGGAGTCTTTTAGCATTGGTTAATTGAGATTCAAAAGTTATTGAACAAAAACAGCCATTTTCACCTCCATTGTAGACAGTGGGGTCACCCATCGCCCTAACCTGTTTGGTCAACTTTAAGGCAATGTATGACTACATCATCACTGAACACCACGGTTTGTAGAATGACACGTGACAGACTGTTTACAAATGAAAACATTACGGATTTACGTGAGGTATAATAATGCTCACCATTGCTTGAAATCAAGAGTAGAATTTTCCGCTTGATTTTGAATCAGTTGTTATCCACATTTCGCGGCTTTGAATCTATGGAATGGTACCTTCACAGGATGTTGATTGTTAAGGTTGTTATGAAGGGCCGTTCGCGCCATAATTCGTCAAAAGCTTACGCGTTAAACACAAGAACGACGCGCTAAATTTTACAACGTAAACTTGATAACCAACCAATCATGATTCTGTATTTCTACCGACAGTATTCAAACTAGTTCATCTTACGCGTTAGGTAAGGACACCCACTTTTAACGTGTAACTTTAGACACAACGCAATTTACGTTCAACTGTCCGACGTGTAGCTTCAACTTCACGTAATGTTCCTGTAGGTCGTCACAACCTTACGATACATGGGCCGTTCACGCCATAAATCGCCAACAATTTACGCGTCACACAATTAACGACGTGCTAGCTTTTACAACGTAAACTTGATGACCAACCAATGATAATTCTGTATTCTTACCGCCAATATTCAAAGTAGTTTATTTTACGCGTCAAATAAGAAATCCACCTTTAACGTGTAACTTTAGACACAACGTAATTTACGTTCAACTTGATGACGCGTGACTTCAAGTCCATGGGCACACTTTCATCAAGCTACTTACGAACATTTTTCTTCGTAACTCATGCGTATCTTTTTTCGTAAGTAAATTCGACTTTCATGAAACTTCGTAACTTAAGAATCTTCGTAACTTTGTGCGTAACTTTAAGGCAAGTATTTACCTGCCGTAAGTTCAATATTTTTCGTATCTCCGATTGAAAGAACATGGCGGCCCCCATATAGGCGCATGTGCGCGATGTACATGCATCCACTGTCTAAAAACGAGCCTTCGTTCAATGCCGGAACGAGTGTTCTAACTTTAGTAAAAGCCTCGGGTTTAGAGGCTGCAAATTAGTGTGTCGTACCGTGGTTTTTAGCGAAAGTGGTGTTGAAAACAGGGGTCTCCGTAAGGATGCAGTCAAAGTTTCGTTGTGAGACATGGGAAACCTCGGCTTTTACACACTTATCACTCACGTCGTGCATGTTCTTTAAGTTACAAATGGTTTCATAGAAGCGATACAGAGTGACAAACCAATTTTGATTCCCACAAACATGTAGAATTTCACGCTGAAACTGACACACTGTGATCATAGTACAGACGATACGGTACAGTGTTTTGATTGGCACATTTCAGGGAAGAATAAGGGGGAATAACTTTACTGTTTACAAAGTAAATCCATGAAAAGCATGACTTTAACATTGAAATATGGGGGGGGGAGGGGATTTGGTTTAATGTCACATTCAAGGTTTTCTCACTCAGATGGTGACAGCCAGTTTGGATGTTCCCATATGAGTGAAAAAGCATTGAATGACATTAAAGGCAAATATAAAATTTGACCATGAATATATCTTGTGGTGTAGATCAAAGGGAATACTATATGTAATTGAAATTTAAATATAAAATAGTGAAATTTTGGCACATAACAGTGTATTATTATTTTATCATTATTTTATAGTATGGTATAGGAACAGAGGTTGGAATAATATTGTTATTATTATATTATGATTTCATATATAAAATAAAAAATTAGTTCGGAGAACTTGTCAATTGATTCTCAATGTTAAGATCAGACAAGTTTGACTGTATGTTGTAAAATATTTGACAGCAGTATTTAAAAATTTAATATCTCACAACTGACCTGCAATACTTCATGAATATATGAATATATTACCGAAGTTCTACAGATTGCATTCACAAGATATTACTCTGGAAAATAATTTAAACTTTTGTTAACTTTGTCAGGTTTCATGTACCACCCCAATTTTGGAAATTCAGTTTTTCAAAATGATTTATGGAGAATAATCATGAAGTCTTCATGTTGTCCAGTTGGCAGTTCAGAATGTCTATTTCAGCGAAGGATTCTTTTAACATTGGAACGTTCCATATTATGTAGATGTGTTTATGTATGCACAATAATTTTTGCAGGGAAATAAATTTTGAAATATAACTGCTATCAGAAAATAGTAAATGCTTCATATTTGCTATTGGAAGAGCTATTAACATATTTAAACTCTGGAAAACTTGAAAATTTAGATCTGTTACACCAAAAACTGAAAAAAAAAATTTAAAATGCTTTATCATAGAAATATTTAGCAAATGCAAATGTTCATATTCATACTCGATATTCATTGCTCACAATTCTCTGGGGGATTATACTGGAAGTTCAATATATACAGTCAGTTTGACTGTACAGACCCTCAATAATACATATAATGTGAGATACTGCAATTTTTTAAGAGTGCTGTGAATTATCTATTACAACAACAACAATGGACCAAGTTAGATTATCCCTTTAGTTTAAGAAATTTTTCACCAAACAAAAATCCAAATCAAGGTCATATTTGGGGCAAGTACCAATAATGGATGGCTGTTGGAAAACACAATAAAAAGTTGCAATAAAACATGTGAAATCTGACAATTACTAAATTGCTCCAAATCAAATATTTTTACCCACTATCAAAATACTGAAGAAAAACTGATACATAAATTTCTTCCCTCGCTCTGGCTGCCCCCACATATATTCCACTTGAATTGTTCCTTGTGACAAGTCCCCATTCATAATCTTCTTGTTTTCTGAGAGAGACATAAAAATAAACATAATGCATGGAAGTATAAAGTAGAATTACTTTTAAATACAGCAAGTGATAGCTGGGTTACCTGCATGTCAGATATACCCTCTGATTGCACTGGGGTTGAAATATTGGAGCTCAAGTTTTATGCACATGGATCTCGGCCAATCACCATCATCCACTTGTAAACAGAGCAGAGTAGACTCAACATGTCACAAGTAAAAAAAGATGTTGCCTCGTGTTCTTGTGAAATAATTTAGCATAAACTTGTCAGTCCTTTCACAAGATAAACTGTTCACAAGATAAACTGGACACATTTCCTCATCTCTCTATGCAGAGATGTGCTGCTAAATTGTGGATCAATCCAAACCGAATCAAATCAAATCTCGACAGAGATTTGCCTGGGTCCATTTGCGCTGGTATACGAGTAAGCACCTACAATCCAGGAGCCGTAATCTTCTTTCTTTCTGGGAGTTGTTTTGTAATGTATCTTCCTGTGGATTTTGATAGCTGATCACAATGTCTGAATATTGTGAAATGAACCAAAATTATTGTGGAATTGAAGCATTCAAGACAATGTTAAATACTGCTGAGGCGAAGACACTTTTGCTATGGCATTGGTCTCAGCATTGTTGATTGTTGTGGTTAATTGAGGGGACTGTAATGTAACCACCTAACTCATTTTCATTTTCTTTTATTCATTCATTTTCTTTCAACCACAATTCAGAATACTACATAAATATAGGATACATCTAACCTGCAGAATGTGCTGCCATATTGACTTTCAGTCACATGCCATAAAGGCAAATGACTGGCCACCATGTGATTTGGCCATGCGCCATTGTATGTAACGGCTAGCTCAGCCAGAGAGAATATATACAGGGGATTGATTGCACTCGTGATGATGATTTCTCGCATGTCAATTCAAATTGTCAACTTCTGTCAAATGTGACGATTTCACTGACCAGCAAAAGCTGGAGCACTATCAGCTGGTCATGGACATTCCAGTCCCAGATCTCCCTATGCTTATGTGTGGAAAAGTAGGTGAAACCTGGCACAAAAATGTTATGCTTTCCATTACCTTTATATTGTACAAAGGATCACTATGCTGAGTATAATGCATATTTTGGCAATCCAGATATATTTGACTGATGTGTATTGCAAGTTCAAATTATTCCCCATAGATTAAGCATAGCGAGGACCAACCCGCCAGCCATCCCATGCAGCTGTGAAGCATATTGCATCCCATTCTTGTAGTCTTTGAAATTACAGGGTTCATACACTTACAGCAGAAAAAATCCAGGATTATTCCAGGACTTTCCAGGTCATGATTCTAATTTTCCTGGAGCACAATAACTTGCAGCAAAGAAGATCAAATTAATGAAGTCCAGGAACAAATTTTGGCACAGAAACGTGATGTAGCATCATCTCCCAGAAGACGAAAGTATAGTTTTTCCAGGAGTTTAACTTTATTTTTAAGCATTTTCCAGGTTAGCAATTAAATTCCAGGAATTTTAAGAACTTTCCAGGAGGCATATGAACCCTGAATTAGGTCATAGTCCTCTTGAAGTGAACTCGATCTAGAGACTCTCATATGACACCATTGATTATGTGAGAGATTGAGATGCTCACCTAATTTATTTTCAATATTATCATGTTCAAACAAGGTTCTGTCATTTTGACCAAGAATTTTTCAAAAGAAGTAATTCTGGAGTGAACTTGACCTGTATATGCACAGTACAGATTCTACACCCCAGTGAAAACATTTGATCAGACTCCCTGCTTTTCGTGCATCACTTCATACATGTAATATATGGCAATTTGTAATGGGGCTTTAACAGAAAATTCGACCTAACAGTTTCATCAATGTGTCAGTGTGGAA
>JAVTVY010022371.1:0-91165 GCA_036873755.1 Hanleya hanleyi
AGTCTCTATGTCTACATGCTGATCGTTGACTTGAGCTCAGTAAACACTTGTACATAATGTGACGGTGCGTTAAATAATAAAACATGGTGTTTGATATTTCAATTTGTTTTGCTGTGAACATACTAAACATACCCAAGGCAGCTCCCCCAGCCTGGGTATGATGTAACATTGGGGATAATAAACTGTATGAACATTGCTGAACTTGTTGTTATTCACATCACCCCATTGACTTGATAGGCAGATCCCAATAAGCCCGGGGACCGATATTAGCCCTTTTGGCTAGAGGTGATAGGGGGTTTTCCCCTAGTTTAGAACTGATTGTGCTAAAAATAGATCAACAGATAGCTTGCTATAAAAAGGAAACGGCCTGGCCGTTTCATCAGACACTCTGTCAACCACCAACATGTTCACTTGTACTACGTGCTCGAAATCATTCACTCGCCGGCACGACTTGCGCCGCCATGAGGCTACCAAGCACGATGGAACCGCCCGGTATAGCTGTACGATATGTAGGCCTACGCTGTCGTTTCAGCGCCCAGATCATTTACAGCGCCATGAACGTTCAATTCATGGGCCATCCAAGCGTCGATGCGAAGAATGTGGTCAACTCTTCAAATGACCCAGTCAGTTAAAACGGCATGAGCGTTTGATTCATGGTGCATCACCACGGCATGAGGGACAACTTTCCACTAAAGAGGTACCCAGGAGGGACAGATCCACTGAAGATGAACCCGGGGAGGAGAATGGCACTGGTGATGCGATCACGGAGAGCCCGCCTATACCCACAGCTCAGAAGAGCCTAGATATCCAACCGGTCCCTAGCATCACTGTTTCCAGTCATACGCCTGACAACAACGAACATTTTCTGGAAGATGCGGTGGATGTTCCCAGCGATCTCTTACCCGAAGATCATCCAGTGAGTGAGATGTATCGACGCCATTGGTCCATGATCCGACACTGCTTCCACCGTCATCGCTCTATATTGGACTTGTACAATTTCCGACTGACCGACCTCGCCCGTCTACGCAGCTACGTGGAAGCCATCTTCAATGACCAACCTACATCCTTCACATTAAATGTAGCATTTGGGTACATCTTATGCCATAAGATGACGCGTGAATTGTGCTATTTCTATTCCAGTGCCATCAACCCAGTGTACGACCATCCTTTCACAATCACCAATCGGGCGTCGCTAGAGACGATGCTGACCCAACTGGACACTGTGGATCCCTTAGAATGGGCCTATGAACAGCGTCCCAACACCAAGTGGATAGTGGAGAGGGTCACCAATGTTACGTTCTTCGTGGTTAAACTGACCCACCACCCCCATCGGATGAAAGTATTCACCCATGCACTGATAGATACTCAGAATGCGCAAACAACTATCTGAGGATATGTTTCCTCAACGGTATCCTGGCCTGTCCGATGACGATTAGAACAAACGGTTCAGAGCGAACATGGCCGAAGATGGAACTTTCTGAAATGGCGACTTCTGATTGGACAAGAGTAGCCGAGAATACATCTAACGGACAGGAACGAATATGACAGATGCAAATGGTGGCCTCTGATTGGACAAGAATATTCTTGAATTGTAAATATACCCAACGCGGCTCCCCCAACGTGGGTATGATGTAACATTGGGGAGAATAAACTATATGAAAAAAAACTTCTTGTTGTTGTTGTTCTCTTATGTGTGATCATTGTTGTTGTTGCTGTTGTTGTTCTCTGTCCGGTCTATATCATGGTGTTATGTTAGAGTGTTAAGGTGTAACGACGGGCGTCGACTGGCGTCACTGCATTTCGAAGAATTAGTGACAATTCCATGGAATATCAGAGCTTCTGAGCTATTTCACCTGGGCGTTGAAGCATTAAGAATGGCGTTGGTGGGCGTTGCTACAAGATGACACCTCACACGACGCATTCGCACCGCGAATGGTCCATCTCTACATCAAATACCATCCTTCACTGCCCCAAAATGCTCACTTTCGCTACTACTCGTACTGATGACGTCACCAATGACGTCACAGATGCTGTGGATATCCCTCAACTCGGAATGTACACCCCGAGAGCTACAACATGACACCTCTCAGGACGCATTCGGACCAAGGATGGTTCCTCTCTACTCCGAATACCTTCCTTCACTGCCCCAAAATGTCCACTTTCGCTACTACTCCTACTGATGACGTCAACAATGACGTCACAGATGCTTCGGACATGCCTCAACTCGGAATGTACACCTCGAGAGCTACAAAATGACACCTCACACGACGCATTCGGACTAAGGATAGTCCCTATCTACACCAAACTCACCCCCACGCACCCACAAAATGTCCACTTTCGCTACTACTCGTACCGATGACGTCATCAATGACGTCACAGATGACGCGGACATCCCTCAAATCGGAATGTACACCCCGAGAACTACAAGATGACACCTTGCAGGACGCATTCGAACCGTGAATAGCCCATCTCGACCCCAAATACCTTCATGTACTGCCCGAAAATGTCCACTTTCGCTACTACTCGTACCGATGACGTCACAGATGACGTCACAGCTGACGCGGACATCCCTCAAATCGGAATGAACACCCCGAGAGCAACAAAATGACACCTCACACGATGCATTCGGACCAAGGATGGTCCCTCTCTACCCAACACCTTCATGTACTGCCCCAAAATGGCCACTTTACTTACTACAACCAACTGCGCATGCGCAGATTGACGCGACTTGCATTCAAAAACACGCCATTCTGACTCTACCCCACACAAGCTTCACTTTGACACCCTCCACGACTCATTCGAACCAAGGATGGTGCCTCTCTACCCCAAACACACCGCTACATAGCACCCAAAATGTCCCCTTTCGCTACTACTCGTACTGATGACGTCACTGATGATGTCACAGATGACGCGGACATCCCTTAAATCGGAATGTACACCCCGAGAACTACAAGATGACACCTTCCAGGACGCATTCGAACCGTGAATAGCCCATCTCGACCCCAAATACCTTCATGTACTGCCCGAAAATGGCCACTTTCGCTACTACTCGTACCGATGACGTCACCGATGACGTCACAGATGACGCGAACATCCCTCAAATCGGAATGTACACCCCGAGAACTACCAGATGACACCTTCCAGGACGCATTCGAACCGTGAATAGCCCATCTCGACCCCAAATACCTTCCTTCACTGCCCCAAAATGGCCACTTTACTTACTACAACCAACTGCGCATGCGCAGATTAACGCGACTTGCATTCAAAAACACACCATTCTGACTCTACCCCACACAAGCTTCACTTTGACACCTTCCACGACCCATTCGAACCGTGATTAGCCATCTCTATCCTGAACACACACCCACATACCCCCCAAAATGCCTGTTTTCTATACTACGGGCCAGGCTGCGCATGCGCAGACTATTGAACACGGACGGACCATTAGTGTAGTCAAGTGCTCCTCCACGAGAGCTTCAAAATAAGACCTCACTCGACCCCATTGGACCATTAGGGATCTACCTAGACTCCAACATGTCCACCCCCGTATGGGCCTATACACCCATAGCCATGCAGTATAGGCCTATGGGCCTACCCAGGCCTCGGTGACTTTTTTCAAAAAATTTCACCGATTCGCACGGGGACACTTCCTATCATGTTCTAAATGACGAGACGAGTAAAACGAGACCCCACAACCCTACCGCAAATGTATAGAAGTACGTTTCCCAGGGGGACAAACATTGATCCTATACCCTCAGTATGGGACTATATGGGGTTCGGTGACTTTTTTCAAAAATTTCACCGATTCGCACGGGGACACTTCCTATCATGTTCTAAATGACGAGACGAGTAAAACGAGACCTCACAACCCTACCGCAAATGTATAGAAGTACGTTTCCCAGGATGGTCCTATACCTCCCATACCCCATATAGGCATTTTGCCGTAATTTAGGATAAAGTCCGTATTCCGTATTTTTTCAGGAAAATTTTTACATACACCCACCCTGGAACTAGGGGAAGATAACTCTGTTGATAGACAAGCCCCGTTAAGCCCGGCGACCTATATACCCCTCATACCCCATATAGGCATTTTCCCAGGTTTTTCGATAAAGTCCGTGTTCCGTATTTTTCTTTTCAGGAAAAATTTTACATGCACCCACCCAGCCATCAAATACCCCTTCATGAATGCTTCAATTTGATACCTCACTCCACCCCATCGGGCCACTAGGGGCTCTCCTAGCTCCAAAAAGGTTATTTTCATACCCTTCGGCCACCGCGCATGCGCAGAATCACCCTAATTCAACCCCACACCCAGTCCATTAGATGCCTCTTCACGTAAGCTTCAATTTGATACCTCACTCGACCCCATTGGACCATTAGGGGCGCTGCTAGCTCCAAAAGGCTATTTTCATACCCTTCGACCACCGCGCATGCGCACAATCACCCTAATTCAACCCCACACCCAGTCCATCAGATGCCCCTTCACGAATGCTTCACTTTGATACCTCACTCGACCCCATTGAACCATTAGGGGCTCCCCTAGCTCCAAAACGTCTATTTCCATACCCTTGGGTAACCGCGCATGCGCAGAATGCCGATATTTCAACCCCACGCCCAGTCCATCAGATGCCCCTTCACGAATGCTTCACTTTGATACCTCATACGACTCCATTGGCCCATTAGGGACTCCCCTAGCTCCAAAACCGCTATTTCCATACTCTTGGGCCACCGCGCATGCGCAGAATGCCGATATTTCAACCCCACACCCAGCCCATCAGATGCCCCTTCACGAATGCTTCACATCGATACCTCACTCGACCCCATTGGTCCATTAGGGGCTTCCCTAGCTCCAAAACGTCTATTTCCATACCCTTGGGCCTCCGCGCATGCGCAGAATGCCGATAGTTCAACCCCGCGCCCAGCCCATCAGATGCCCCTTCACATATGCTTCACTTTGATACCTCACTCGACCCCATCGGTCCACTAGGGGCTCCCCTAGCTCCAAAAAGGCTATTTTCATACCCTTCGGCCACCGCGCATGCGCAGAAGGCCGATATGTCAACCCCACACCCAGTCCATTAGATGCCCCTTCATGAATGCTTCACTTTGATACCTAACTCGACCCCATCGGTACACTAGGGGCTCCCCTAGCTTCAAAAAGGCTATTTTCATACCCTTCGGCCGCCGCGCATGCGCAGAATGACGATATTTCAACCCCACACCCAGCCCATTAGATGCTCCTTCACCTAACCTTCACTTTGATACCTCACTCGACCCCATCGGACCATTTTATCTAGGGACTACTTTTTCTCCGCGGAAGCTTTTTTCCGAGACCGAATCACCGCCAAAACCACGGCCAAACCGCATCACCGCGCATGAATACATTTTTTTTTTTTTTTTTTGCCGGAACTTTTTTTTTGCCCGAACATGCCCGAACATGCCCGAACATGATCATTGGCGGCCATCTTTTCCCACCTCCCACATGGCGGCCATCTTTTCCCACCTCCCACATGGCGGCCATCTTTTCCCACCTCCCACACATCACACATGCGCACACCACCCAATACCGCCACAAAACCGCCACATTTTTTGTGCTGTGACGTCACAAACAGGTTCTGCGCATGCGCAGTGAGGCGCTATTTGTTCAATTCGGGTACTGTATACTACTTATATACGTGTCACAATCTACATTACGTGAAACGCATATGAAGCAAAACATGCAGACATACAAATTACATATCCATATGTCCATACGCATGGTCTCATACCAGGCCCATAATTAACGGAATGTCTGACAGGAATTCACGTTTACCGGTACACATTTCACTTGTACCCACACATATACGTGCGACAGAAAATTAATGTGTTCGATATACAGACGCGTCATATTTTGACTGCTTAGTCTGCAATCAACGCACGGCAGGCGACAACCAAAGATTAGACCTATATTTGAGGCAGTCGGTGTTTTAATGTATGTATATGCACGGTGGGTAAGAGATTTCCCATAAACGTCGATGGAACTCACCATTTTCCAGACACGTGCGGATAAACGGCCACACTAGTACCAAAATATGCATTAGTCTGGCCGTTTCAACACCCCCAGTTGGGATTATTGAATGACATATCATGGAAAACGACAGGTAAGATGAGTTTTGTATAGCCTATCAAGTAACTAAGATATTAAGGAAGGATTACAACATTAAACCTGCTTTTAAGGTGATCTGGATGATTCTAACGAAGCCACACAACCTGGCAGGTAACCCCTGTATTAGCTTCCCGTCGTCCTATCAAGTCATGAAAACACTGTCAAAATGCTTACCTGAGTTATTTGAAACTGCTCATGAAGCTCAACCGCGAGTATTATAAAGGTATTTTTTATTGAAATATCGGTTGATGATATTTAAACGCTTATAAGTGCGTATTGTGCAAACAAATCGCAGTGGTCCATATCCGTGCGACGGTCCGGCCATACTCGTGTATGGCCGGACCGTCGCACGGATATGGACCACTGCGATTTAAATCATTTGCTATTCTGAAAGTTGCAAGAAGCACAGCTTCTATTAGTCTGAATGAGACAGAGGCTGATCCATTCCTCATGAAAGATCCATGCACCCTACATTAGGGATGCTTCACAATGTAACACAACTGCATGCTTTGGCAACATAATGCTCTCTGGTTATACGGGCTTTTTTAAACCACACACTTTTTATACTTACACGGGGAATCGGTGTAGCATTCCCACGTGTTATTAAAGCGCATGAACATGAGATAAGGCATGACACCTCACTAGGCCCATACCCCATGCAGGTAAATCGCTCCCTCGTACGATTCAGTTGTAAAGTCACATTTTTAGGGTGGAATTTTAATATCGACTTTTCGCAGGCAACTAGTCTCAATGAAACAGAACTTGCTCTATTCCATACTACACCTGTAGCATGCGACTAAAAGCGCAAGTTTGTTTTCACATGTCAACTGTGATTGTATGCTACAAGTTAGTGCTACAAATCGCATCGTGTCAACTGATCCTGTCTACCCCGAGTCCCTCACGGGGAAGTAAGCATGTATAAACATGTATAAATTTGTATACACGTTTCCATTGTTTTACCTGTCTTATTAAATTTTAGTTCATCAATTGCAACAGTTCGTATATAGTGTTGTCCAGTAAATGAAGGGAAATACTTTTGACGAATTCAGGAAAACAAGAAAACGAAGCAATCTGTTGGAGTTAACTTTGAATCCTCTTAAGCGACGCAGGCCATCTTCACCCCAGATAACTGGTATCCCTACAGATCAGGCCCAGGACAGATCAAAGAAGAAACGAAAAGAAGTGGGTGAACCGTTCTCCTGTCGTTTTTTGAAGAAGGTTCATATGTTTTTATTATCTTATACTTGTTTATGGAACGCATATAACCAGCGACTGGTTTGTCCATCCGTTCATAATCTCGTCTAACATTTCATATAACTGAAATTTTTCCTCGTGATATCTTGCCTTTGATATGATTTAAAATCTGTCAAAACCTTGAATATATATTGCAAATCCATGTCCAAGTTGTCAGACGTTTTGTACATCCGTCCTATGTTCCGTCAATCGTTTTCGTCTGTGAGTCATTCTGTTGGATTCATTCTGTATGTCTGTGCTATATCTATCTTACCTTTCGCGATAGAATTAGGAAATTGGGACACAAACTTGTTGAAATGTTGTAGTCGTGTGCTCTCTGTCCATTATCTCAGGTTTATTACACATGGTGGAATTTGTGGCACAAATGCTTATGAAATTCTGTACATTGTTCTAGTTTGTTTTCTCAGTCCTCTGTTTCCGCACGACTGCAGTTTGCAGAGGGGGGCCCTTTTGCAGGGGTGATAGATGTATTGTATTTGATGGTACGGTACAGGATTCTATAATTTAAACACAAACTTATTGTGTAATATAGTCAGTCCGAGGCTCATGCTGTGGCGCATCACGTTGATAATTTCCTGGTTTTATGTAATCAGGTAATGAAATGTTGGAAATGTGGCGATTTAGATTGTATGCGCCCTTGAAACGTTTGTGACAAATGCTACACGGTAATTCTTCCCCATTGTGAGAAGATACTTCGTACCGTACATCGGCCCTCGCAAACTTCGTTTCACACGTCCCATATTCGTGCGGTTCCGTGGTTTTCTTAGCCGGAGTACTGGTCATGCCCAACTCCGTGTCCCATTCAGCTGACACAGTCGGGTCGATACTGACATGAATCTTGATCCGTGGGTGTGTCCAGATGGGCCACGCCAGAGATATCTAAACTACATGCAATAAAACAAGACAAAATCAAATTTCTGTTATGAAATCCTACATTCAACGTGAAATGGAGAAGAGTATTATTTCAAAAGGTATTGTACTCTTCCACTTAAGCGATAAAAAGAGCTAGAATTAATTAATGATCTGTGCATACATATAGCAATATGAGTTCAACTACACGTTGGCAGTGAGTGAATATTAAATACACTCGTGTATGGCCGGTTCACCACACGGATATGGACCTTTGCGGATGTTTTGTGCAATACGCGCATTTTGGTGTTTAATTCATATCAACAGATATTGCAATGCAAAATATCTTCATAATACTTGGAATTAAGCTTCATGTGATGTTTCAAATAACTCAGGGAATCACTTTGACAATGTTTTCATGACTCGATATGAGGGTTGAAAACTTATCCCGAGGTTACATGCAAGTTTGTGTGGCTTCGTTACAAACATCCAGACCACTTTCAAAGCAGGGTTAATGTTGTAATCCTTCTTTAATATCTCAGTTACTTGATAGGCTATACAAAACACATCTTACCTATCGTTTTCCATGATATGTCATTCAATAATCTCAACTGGGGGCCCTGAAACGGCCAGACTTTGGTACTAGTGTGGCCGTTTATCCGCACGTGTCTGGAAAATGGTGCGTTCCATCGACGTGTATGGGAAATCTCTTACCCACCGTGATATGAGAAGGCAGAAAGTGTAACACTCACAAAAAGAAATCGTGACCGAAATCAGAGAAACTACAGTCATAGAACGCTTATCGGACTGCTATTCGGAGTTAAAGGTTTATGCCATTCCTGCATGTATATGCAATTTGCACATTTATTACATTGTAGTCGGCATGGTATCTTTCTGGGTTGTGTTTTCTTCGCTCGTCTACTGTTTTTTTAAAGAACATTACTTAATTTCACCTGTTAGTTCCGGCTGAATTGACAAGTCCAATTCGCTTGTTGCAGTGCTGTTTGTCATTTGTACATTTCAGGAGACCGACATCGAGTAGTCTATTGCCCCATTCGTGTCTTCTTACATGCTTTAACTGACGGACGCGTTTCTTTCCAGAGAAAGAATGTACACTTGCTGTACATTCGTGAAAAAGAATGTACACTTGCTGTACATTCGTGAAAAATAATGTACACTTTTCAAAATAGAATGACGTCACAACTAGCGTTTAATTACAAATAGTCTTCTTCATACTTGTTATGGATAACAGCTAACATATTACAGTTCAGCAAATACCACTTTGGAAATGGATGTGCATTCGCAAATGTATCTATTTGTCTAGATGTCACCAATTAATGCATTTACATAGAAATGTGTGACTATGATGGTTATACATGTTGTATGGAGATATGCTTTCAGAATAAAGTAGTTCATGGTAAAACGTATTATATATTTAACAAAAGTAAATAAACATGGGAAATAAAGTTGTTAATTAATATCAAATCAACCACAGTTGGTATTTGTCATCAAGTCATAAAATATATATACAAAGAAAAAAGAATTGTATGCATTTGTGTTTCTACAGCAATATGGTACCACAGATTTGGGACAAAATATATAGCAAGACCAACGTCTTTCCGAACGACGTATTGATACCTCTGTTTTGACATCTACATAATTAGAAGAAATTATTATTTGAAGGTTACATATACAGGCTTCCATAAATATAATGTCGGTTAATGGGTAAAATGTAGAACATATGATGTAGTACATTTTTAATATAAAAACATAGACAGTCTTCTGAAATGGGTATTTTCTCAGTGTTTCGAGTTATTCGTCTTTCTAAAAATACTTTCTAATACAACTCCAACTGAAAATCCATGCCTCAGTATTCAGTATCCTTTTTGTGACGTTTTGCCCGATTTTAGAGCTATTGAAAACTATTCCCCGCATCTCAGTGTCATATTATCTCCATATCAATGAATCTCACTGAAGGGGGCAAAAATGCATACTTCCTCCGAATAATATTACTTTCTAGATTCGCTAGGAATATATTTGAAAAAGAAAACAAGTTATTTCTCTCGTGAGGATGAATACTATCAAATCGTACCCGTCGGTTACTAACTAGAGCTTTATCTCTTTTCCGGATTTCCGATACAGGTGTCGGAACCGAAGGCAACCTAAAAAGACGCAAAAGAATGTCCGATGATTTAAAGACACGATTTTATCGTCATACTATGTCTTCACATGATACGGTGTTATAGTCACACTAGATCTCCACAAGTCACGATGGTTTCGCCATACTATAGGCAAATCTCTACAAGACACGGTGTTATCGTCATATAGATCTCCACAGGGCAAGATGATATTGTCACACTAGATCTTCACAAGACAAGATGCTATCGCCATACTAGATCTCCACATGGCAAGATGTTATCTTCATACTAGATCTTCACAAGACAAGATGCTATAGTCAGACTAGATCTCCTCAAGAAACGGTGTAATCATCATACTAGATCTCCATGAGATAAGACGTTATAGTCATACTAGAACTCCACATGGCAAGATGTTATCTTCATACTAGATCTTCACAAGACAAGATGCTATAGTCAGACTAAATCTCCACAAGAAACGGTGTAATCATCATACTAGATCTCCATGAGATAAGACGTTATAGTCATACTAGAACTCCACATGGCAAGATGTTATCTTCATACTAGATCTTCACAAGACAAGATGCTATAGTCAGACTAAATCTCCACAAGAAACGGTGTAATCATCATACTAGATCTCCACGAGACAAGACGTTATAGTCGTACGAGATCTCCACAAGACACGGTGTAATCATCATAATAGATCTCCATGAGACAAGATGTTATAGTCATACGAGATCTCCATAAGACACGGTGTAATCATCATACTAAATCTCCATGAGACAAGATGCTATCGCCATACGAGATCTCCATAAGACACGGTGTAATCATCATACTAAATCTCCACGAGAAAAGATGTTATAATCATACGAGATCTCCACAAGACACGGTCTAATCGTCATACTTGATCTCCCCGAGATAAGATGTTATAGTCAGACTAGATCTCCACAAGACACGGTGTAATCATCATACTAGATTTCCACGAGACAAGACGTTATAGTCATTCTAGATCTCCACAAGACACGGTGTAATCATCATACTAGATCTCCACGAGACAAGACGTTATAGTCATACTAGATCTCCACAAGACACGGTGTAATCATCATACTAGATCTCCACGAGATAAGATGTTATAGTCATACGAGATCCCCACAAGACACGGTGTAATCATCATACTAGATCTCCACGAGATAAGATGTTATAGTCGTACGAGATCTCCACAAGACACGGTGTAATCGTCATACTAGATCTCCACGAGACGATGCTATCGCCATCCTGGATCTCCACAAGAAACGGTGTAATCATCATACTAGATCTCCATGAGATAAGATGTTATAGTCATACGAAATCTCCACAAGACACGGTGTAATCGTCGTACTAGATCTCCACGAGACAAGATGTTATAATCATACGAGATCTCCAAAAGACACGGTGTAATGATCATACTAGATCTCCACGAGACAAGATGTTATAATCATACGAGATCTCCACAAGACACGGTGTAATGGTCATAACAGATATCCACGAGACAAGACGTTATAGTCATACTAGATCTCCACAAGACACTGTGTAATCATCATGCTAGATCTCCACGAGACAAGATGTTATAATCATACTAGATCTCCACAAGAAACGGTGTAATCGTCATACTAGATCTCCAC
Source organism: Hanleya hanleyi (assembly GCA_036873755.1). NCBI lineage: Eukaryota > Metazoa > Mollusca > Polyplacophora > Lepidopleurida > Hanleyidae > Hanleya > Hanleya hanleyi. The sequence continues at coordinate 12,045 of JAVTVY010022371.1, forward strand.
GAGACGATGCTATCGCCATCCTGGATCTCCACAAGACACGGTGTAATCATCATAATAGATCTCCATGAGACAAGATGTTATAGTCATACGAGATCTCCATAAGACACGGTGTAATCATCATACTAAATCTCCATGAGACAAGATGCTATCGCCATACGAGATCTCCATAAGACACGGTGTAATCATCATACTAAATCTCCACGGGAAAAGATGTTATAATCATACGAGATCTCCACAAGACACGGTCTAATCGTCATACTTGATCTCCCCGAGATAAGATGTTATAGTCAGACTAGATCTCCACAAGACACGGTGTAATCATCATACTAGATCTCCACGAGACAAGACGTTATAGTCATACTAGATCTCCACAAGACACGGTGTAATCATCATACTAGATCTCCACGAGACAAGACGTTATAGTCATACTAGATCTACACAAGACACGGTGTAATCATCATACTAGATCTCCACGAGATAAGATGTTATAGTCATACGAGATCTCCACAAGACACGGTGTAATCATCATACTAGATCTCCACGAGATAAGATGTTATAGTCATACGAGATCTCCACAAGACACGGTGTAATCGTCATACTAGATCTCCACGAGACAAGATGTTATAGTCATACGAGATCTCCACAAGACACGGTGTAATCATCATACTAGATCTCCACGAGATAAGATGTTATAGTCATACGAGATCTCCACAAGACACGGTGTAATCGTCATACTAGATCTCCACGAGACAAGATGTTATAGTCATACTAGATCTCCACAAGAAACGGTGTAATCATCATACTAGATCTCCACGAGATAAGATGTTATAGTCGTACGAGATCTCCACAAGACACGGTGTAATCGTCATACTAGATCTCCACGAGACGATGCTATCGCCATCCTGGATCTCCACAAGAAACGGTGTAATCATCATACTAGATCTCCATGAGATAAGATGTTATAGTCATACGAAATCTCCACAAGACACGGTGTAATCGTCGTACTAGATCTCCACGAGACAAGATGTTATAATCATACGAGATCTCCAAAAGACACGGTGTAATGATCATACTAGATCTCCACGAGACAAGATGTTATAATCATACGAGATCTCCACAAGACACGGTGTAATGGTCATAACAGATCTCCACGAGACAAGACGTTATAGTCATACTAGATCTCCACAAGACACGGTGTAATCATCATACTAGATCTCCACGAGACAAGATGTTATAATCATACTAGATCTCCACAAGAAACGGTGTAATCGTCATACTAGATCTCCACGAGACGATGCTATCGCCATCCTGGATCTCCACAAGAAACGGTGTAATCATCATACTAGATCTCCATGAGATAAGATGTTATAGTCATACGAAATCTCCACAAGACACGGTGTAATCGTCGTACTAGATCTCCACGAGACAAGATGTTATAATCATACGAGATCTCCACAAGACACGGTGTAATGATCATACTAGATCTCCACGAGACAAGATGTTATAATCATACGAGATCTCCACAAGACACGGTGTAATCATCATACTAGATCTCCACGAGACAAGATGTTATAGTCAGACTAGATCTCCACAAGCCACGGTGTAATCATCATACTAGATCTCCACGAGACAAGATGTTATAATCATACTAGATCTCCACAAGACACGGTGTAATCGTCATACTAGATCTCCACGAGACAAGATGTTATAGTCACACTAGATCTCCACAAGCGACGGTGTAATCATCATACTAGATCTCCACGAGATAAGATGTTATAGTCATACGAGATCTCCACAAGACACGGTGTAATCATCATACTAGATCTCCACGAGACAAGATGTTATAATCATACGAGATCTCCACAAGACACAGTGTAATCGTCATACTAGATCCCCACACGACAAGATGTTATAGTCATACGAGATCTGCACAAGGCACGGTGTAATCATCATACTAGATCTCCACGAGACAAGATGTTATAATCATGCGAGATCTCCACAAGACACGGTGTAATCGTCATACTAGATCCCCACGAGGCAAGATGTTATAATCATACGAGATCTCCACAAGACACGGTGTAATCATCATACTAGATCTCCACGAGACAAGATGTTATAGCCATACGAGATCTCCACAAGAAACGGTGTAATCGTCATACTAGGTCTCCACCTGACAAGATGTTATAGTCAGACTAGATCTCCACAAGAAACGGTGTAATCGTCTTACTAGGTCTCCACCTGACAAGATGTTATATTCAGACTAGATCTCCACAAGAAACGGTGTAATCGTCATACTAGGTCTCCACCTGACAAGATGTTATAGTCAGAACTAGATCTCCACAAGACACGTGTAATCGTCATACTAGATTTCCACGAGACAAGATGTTATAGTCATACGAGATTTCCACAAGAAACGGTGTAATCATCATACTAGATCTCCACGAGACAAGATGTTATGGTCCTACGCGATCTCCACAAGCCACGGTGTAATCGTCATACTAGATCTCCACGAGACAAGATGTTATAGTCATACTAGATCTCCACAAGACACGGTGTAATCGTCATACTAGATCTCCACGAGACAAGATGTTATAGTCATACTAGATCTCCACAAGCCACGGTGTAATCGTCATACTAGATCTCCATGAGACAAGATGTTATAGTCGTACGAGATCTCCACAAGACACGGTGTAATCATCATACTAGATCTCCACGAGACAAGACGTTATAGTCATACGAAATCTCCACAAGACACGGTGTAATCGTCATACTAGATCTCCACGAGACAATATGTTATAGTCATACGAGATCTCCACAAGCCACGGTGTAATCGTCATAGTAGATCTGCATGAGACAAGATGTTATAGTCATACGAAATCTCCACAAGACACGGTGTAATCGTCATACTAGATCTCCACGAGACAATATGTTATAGTCATACGAGATTTTCAGAAGACACGGTGTAATCATCATACTAGATCTCCACGAGACAAGATGTTATAGTCATACGAGATCTCCACAAGACACGGTGTAATCGTCATACTAGATCTCCACGAGACAAGATGTTATAGTCGTACGAGATCTCCACAAGACACGGTGTAATCATCATACTAGATCTCCACGAGACAAGATGTTATAGTCGTACGAGATCTCCACAAGACACGGTGTAATCATCATACTAGATCTCCACGAGACAAGATGTTATAGTCATACGAGATCTCCACAAGACACGGTGTAATCGTCATACTAGATCTCCACGAGACAAGATGTTATAGTCGTACGAGATCTCCACAAGACACGGTGTAATCATCATACTAGATCTCCACGAGACAAGATGTTATAGTCGTACGAGATCTCCACAAGACACGGTGTAATCATCATACTAGATCTCCACGAGACAAGATGTTATAGTCGTACGAGATCTCCACAAGACACGGTGTAATCATCATACTAGATCTCCACGAGACAAGATGTTATAGTCGTACGAGATCTCCACAAGACACGGTGTAATCATCATACTAGATCTCCACGAGACAAGATGTTATAGTCGTACGAGATCTCCACAAGACACGGTGTAATCATCATACTAGATCTCCACGAGACAAGATGTTATAGTCGTACGAGATCTCCACAAGACACGGTGTAATCATCATACTAGATCTCCACGAGACAAGATGTTATAGTCGTACGAGATCTCCACAAGACACGGTGTAATCATCATACTAGATCTCCACGAGACAAGATGTTATAGTGGTACGAGATCTCCACAAGACACGTGTAATCATCATACTAGATCTCCACGAGACAAGATGTTATAGTGATACGAGATCTCCACAAGCCACGGTGTAATCGTCATAGTAGATCTGCATGAGACAAGATGTTATAGTCATACGAGATCTCCACAAGACACGGTGTAATCGTCATACTAGATCTCCACGAGATAAGATGTTATAGTCATACGAGATCTCCACAAGACACGGTGTAATCATCATACTAGATCTCCACGAGACAAGATGTTATAGTCATACTAGATCTCCACAAGACACGGTGTAATCGTCATACTAGATGTCTACAAGACACGTGTAATCGTCATACTAGATCTTCTCAAGACACGGCGTAAACATAATACTAAATCTCCACGAGACAAGATGTTATAGTCATACTAGATCTCCACAAGAAACGCTGTAATCGTCATACTAGATCTCCACAAGACACGGTGTAGTCATCAATACTAAATCTCCACGAGATAAGATGTTATAGTCAGACTAGATCTCCACAAGACACGGTGTAATCATCATACTAGATCTCCACGAGATAAGATGTTATAGTCATACGAGATCTTCCCAAGACAAGATGTTGCAGTCATACCAGATTAGCACAAGACAAGATGTTATCGTTATACCAGATCTCCCCAAGGCAAGATGTTATCGTCATACCAGATTCCCACAAGACAAGATGTTTTCGTCATACCAGATTCCCACAAGACGAGATGTTATCGTCATACTAGATCTCCACTGGTTCATCCTCCTCCCTGTACAGTACCTGTTTCCTCCTTATCATCCATTTCAACTAAGTAAAGTCTCTTCTCTGTGATTGGTTGTTTTACTTGAGCCTTCCTCAGTTTCCCTATTTGTGACTCAAATGACTCTTACAAATCACCACCTTTGTCTATGCGTTCTTCAAGACTGACATTAAAATGACCATCGAGGACATTAATAGTATTGACACGAAGTAAAAAAAAAAAAAAAAAAAAATCTTCTGTTTTTTTATATGGAAAACGGAAATAACGAGCAATTAATTTCATGTCACATATAAAAAGGCAGTGGAATGTGTTATGTGTTATGAATATGCGACATGCATTCGGTATTGCAAGAATCATGATATGAGTAAAGAAAATTAACCGGTGTAATCGAATAATATTCGACCCTATTTGCCTTGGAGTTAATAGTCGTATTGCATGATCGTCATGTAACATGGCTCGGTACAATCGATTGCGACTGATTTGGTATGGTATGTATGACTTATACATGGTCGACCATTCACAGCATTTAAATTTTACATTTAAAACAACTTATTTACTCACTTCCGCATGGTTTCCTTTGAATCCTGTGAAAAGGTGTAACAAAAAAGTTTCACAATATGATTAGATCATTTATACACCATAGTGAAAATCGATGCCAATGAATTTGCACATGTATATAATAAGTCCCGGCAATGTTACTAATTAATCCATTGACGCCAAAAAGACCATAATTTGCACGGACGAAATAAACATTTGCTGGATATCAGAAAATAATCTTGCATTAGGCAAGGTTTTGTCAGATATAAAATTAATGGTGAATCTGATGATAGCTAGCAAAAATATTTCCCTCTCTTGTTATTTGACATCGACAACAGATTTGATGCTGGTGAGGGCGCCACTGTGCATTTGGAAGGGAGAGACAACCATTTGGGCTATTTTCATTGTTTTCTCTTGTACCGTCGAATGACGGCGAGTTAAAATGACTGCTGCCTGCGACAGATTTTTGGACAGTAGGCCGCGGTTTTGTGGTGTTTTACAGTGACTAAGTACTATATTTGCTCCGCAATCTATTCTCGGTATACAATGACTATTATCCAATAATCGTGTATCTCCAAAGTGCCGATTAGTTGCTGATAAGCGAGTGTTCGGTTATTGGTCCAGTATCATCATAGTTTCGGAAACCAAACCACTCGCTTTGAAATCGGTCCTCGCTCAAATAAAATGCTGCCGGAGAACAAATCCATATACCCGAGGATAAAGATTACAGTTTGGACCTTTGTTTTCTACCAGTAGTTATCATTTAAATATTCAAATTGCATTGCTGAATATTAAAATGACACAAAAGTGTTCGCTTACTGGTCCACCAAAGCTGTTCCCCATTTTTATGGGATTTCTTAGTGCATTTCGTTTAACGCGAGTCACACACATAGAGCTATTCCCAGAGAACAGAGCAATAAGTTTCTGATGCGCATTATTAATCAATTCCATGATAATATCGTAGTGTAACGAAAGTACAGAATGCAAACGACCCCTTGTGTTCCCCTTTAATCAATCACTGCTTGTGTTTTGACACGTGACTACTGTGAAATCGAAAGTTACATTGTGTTTACGTGTGCGGTTCACTTACCTGATGGAATTCAACGCTGTAATTTTCCTAGAATGGACTACAATAATCCGGGCGACAGACAACGCCTCGAAATACCGATGAAGTTATCTCAAACGATCAGTCGAGACGGCAAAAGGAACGCTGGTGAGCTCACTTGCTTCGCTGTAGATGACGTCAGTCAGGAATCCGGAAGTCAACATTGTGGAATATGCAGATGAGGACAATGAACTTCGCGGTCGTCGTATGAATTAACTAGAGAGAGTTGGAAGCTGAGATTTACCAGTTACGTCCGTTATGAATCATGGTTTGTTCCTCCATAGCCATACTTATCCAGCGAAGTCAGATAAACTGATCGGGGGGAAGTGTGATGTTTTGACAATAAAGAGGGCGCTGGCATCGTCGACTTGTTTCTAGCTTTATCTGCAGGAGAACGTTCTGTTTCTACCTTTATCCACAGAAGAGCGGTAGCCCTATATAAGCCAGGCTCCCGCGGAAACGAGGCAGACCAGCAGAAACTTTGAGAAACGCCGCCGGGCCGGGACCAGGCCGCCGAATTGAAGAAGTGCCGCCGCCGAATCCTATAACATCATAGCATACATTTACACTCACTTACATTCACACGTCCGGGCTGTGTTTACTTTACTCTGATCTCTAATGCACAGTTGGGCGAGTATTGCACTGGGAGATTGGGTATAGACACTTATCGTTAATGGTTATTTCTAACTCTACCTGATCCTCGTCCGTATAGCACAGACGTGCAGGTTTAGCTCTGGGAATTAAATAACGGCGTTAGTGTTGATAGCATGGCCATACCTTAGCCGCATCTCTACTTGACTCAACCGTATTGAACAATTGTGCGAGTACGGCCCTGTGGTTAATGGTATCGATTAAGCTGTATCCGGTAGGAGACGCTCGTCTCTGTGAAGAGGGTACAGCTAAACCTAATCAAACACAAGTCCTACATAAACAATTATCCATGCACGTACTTAAACACACAACCTACGGGTTGAAAAACACTCACAAGCTATAGCCCCAGTCTAGAGTTTGATATATATACACGTACCAAGTAATCGTACCATAAACGATTATCCATTCACGCGCCCATAAGCATACGGTCTCTCACCACCCAGTACATATATCGAGTAATTCACGGCCAATCATAGATTAATACTGTCTCATACAGTAGTATATAAGGGGGAAACCTTGACCGATGCCCACCCATTGCGGATGACCATGCAGTAGTATAAAAAGAGGGTTCATAGACCAGTTGACCATACAGTAGTAGAGAGAGGGTTCCTATACCAGGTGACCATGCAGTAGTATAGGAAGAGGGTTCATATACCAGGCGACCATACAGTATAGAGTTACTTAATCAGGTGCTTACCCAGCCACCGTGTGTTATCGATGTCCGGTCCTATGTGGACCGTGTAGCCGTGAACTCTAGCCTTGATGATTCGTCCTTGGAGCGGGGCCGCGGAGTGAGTCGCCGTGAGCGGGGTCGCTGAAGCCTGGGGGTTTATTCCTACGAGGGGTGCCGTCTGCTGCTGTGGTGAGCCGTGCAGTTGAATAGTCCTGCGGTGTTACAGAGAGACGGGCCGGTGCCGTAGAAGCCTTTGTACTGTGATAGTACTGTCGTGCCCAGGCCGTCCGCATCCATTGACAGTACCAACGCTTGGAGGGGCTTAGTCGTGTAGGACGAGACACGACGACGACGAGAAGTCCATACAGCCCGAGAGAAGAAGCCTGGGGGAAGGAAGACACACGCCGGACATAACCACGGAAGGGCCAGGTCGTGTAAGACGAGACACGACGTAGAGTTCATCCATACGGGAGTGAACAAAGACCTGGGGAAGGAAGATAGACGCTGGATCCAACCACGAAGACCTAGGGAAGGAAGATAGAAGCTGAACCCAACCACGAGAGAACCGGTCGTGACCAGACTGTGGATGTGAACAGTGCTGATCGCGATATAGTTAGGGCTACATAATTTTGTATATATTTTTCTATTATATCGGACTTCGGTTAAAGAATACAGGTAAATCCAATCCATAGATCAGGGATCTTCTTTTCAGGGATTATACGCTACCGCGATCTGAATCCTGTATACCTGTTCATAGAATTATATGTCAGTATTGTATTAATTTGCTTTGGTTGTCATTACAGGTCTTCCTTTCCAACCTCCTCGGTCCAGACAAGGTGACAGGTTGAATCGAACTCCCTCGTTGGCCAAGATCAGTGCACGAGTGCGTTCCCGTTAGCCTGACAGTTTGTCTTGGGGACCGTGCGCACTCTCTTGTGGATCTGAAACATCCATTCACCACGAAAACGTTTCAACTGGTGGCAGCGGTGGGATGGCCAACTTCTGGGAGACGAAGGAAAGGAGACCAAGCCTGGCGGATAGAATGGATCCGGACCAGACAACCATGAATATAACTGGATATTTCGGCGCCGGGGCCAACCACCTGACGGAAGAGAAGCCCGACCGAAATTCTTCACGACGACGAGTCCACGGAAATGACGTGAGACGAGAAGAGGCGTGGCTTCCGGACGATCAATCACGGCAACACTGGGTTACGAAAATCTTCTTGACTTGTCTACGCTGGAACTAAGCTCGATGCTGTTGGCACCCCCGGCCGAACTGACGCCATGACCTTCAGCGGAGACGTCTACCGAGGATCGACTGAGGGGGCGTGAGCCGGTACCTGAACAACCCGACGTTGACCTAAGACGAGAGGTAGAAGACCAGCGTAATGTCTCAAATGCATTATGCACAGCGATGACCGCCATGATGGGACAGATGTCCACGATGCTGAGAAATCAAAGTTCCAGGGACGAGATGACTCAACATAGTGTTGAAGATTACAGTCATTCTGGGCCGACCGGACTGGAAAGAGGGCGCCGAGCCGCAGAGACGCCACTACGGGGTCGAGACGAAGCCGCATCGGCGACGACGTCGAGGCGAGATGAGTCACCGCCAAGAAGACGCCGGGATGAACCACCTTCAGTTTCATGGGATCAACCGTTACAGACGTCAACGCCCATGGGGAAACCTAGACGGCCAAAGACGACGATGGTGAAGGCCGCTACCTACGACGGTACCACGCCTTGGCGTGACTATTTGGTTCACTTCGGGCACTGCGCCGTGATGAATGGGTGGACGTACCAGCAACAGGGTCAATACCTAACCGTTGCTTTACGAGGGTCAGCACAGCAAGTATTAGCCAGCCTTAAGTCTGACCCGGGCAGTACCGACTACGACCGTTTGAAGGAAGCCTTGGAGAAGCGCTTTTCCCCGCCAAATCAGATGGACATGTACAAGTCGCAGCTGAAGTCTAGATACCGCGGGAGGGATGAAGATCTTCCGGGCCTGGCTCAAGCACTAATCCGCCTGGCACAGCTGGCTCATCCTGATACCGGAGACAACATTCAGGATACTCTAGCCAAGGATCAGTTCCCAATGAGCTGAGATTTCAAGTCTGGCAGACAAGGCCTAAAACCTTGGGTGCGGCAATACATGCGGCTGTGGAACTGGAGGCATTCAAGATCTCCTAGCGTCGTAAACCCTGGCCGACAGCCAAGTCAACTGCCCCGGGGGAGGAGGATAAGGCAGCCGCATCCACTGAAGAGGATGAAACGAGAATCAACGGTTGAGGGAACAAGTAAAGATGTTAATGGAGACGATTCCAAGAAACAGTGAACCACAAAGACCAGAACGGCAACGACGATACCAGTCGAGATGGGGACATAGACGTGACCGTCAACAGCCATACGGCGGCCATGATCGAACATCAGGATGCTAGGGTGCATTCCACACCTAAATGATGTGCGGCTAAAAACAAGCATGGGTTCGAATCTTCGGCCACAAATTGATGTAAAATCTTTAACAAAAACCCTGTAAAAGTATATATTTTCTAAATGGGCACACCCGTGCCATTATTTCAGAAGACTTGTGAGCTATTGAAATTGAATAGAAAATACGTACAATCCTCCTTAAACCTTCTTCAACTTTTCTGTAAAACTCCATAAAATATATGAAAATGTGTCAAATTCTACCCGCAACCCAGAGAAAACGTATGAAATGATTTTCTTTTTATGTATGTTAAAGTGTTTCCCGTCCAAAGGACAATTTAAAATGGCGAAAAAACAGGGGGTCGACCTACTCGTTTCTTTGTAAAATTTTATGGCCATAAAGGAATCATCATTTTCGCTTCCCGAAAAAGTGCGGATTTTGGTCCGCCAGATATTCAATTCCGGACACGATTAACTCTGTAGAGGCGAGTGGGTGCGATCAACAAGCAAATATTATATCCTCGTTTGGAGAAATGGTTACGTCCAGCAGGGTGATACAATAGATATCAGTTAGTAGAAAGGTAAGAAGAACTACCTTGCTGTCAAAATCGGGCGACCTTCCCTATTATAAAATTAGGGAGACACCGCTTTGTACGAAACCGTGGCAAGTGTGGAGTGCACCCTAGAGTTGCAATTTCCGATATCGAAAATTCAGTGACAATTTCCGATAACGGGAATTGAATTTCCGATATCGGGAATTGTCCCCGAATTTCCGATATCGGAAATTGCAATTCCCGATATCGGAAATTCAATTTCCGATATCGAAAATTCTAATTTCCGATATCGGGAATTGCAATTTCCGATACCGAGAATTCAATTTTCGATATCGGAAATTGAAGGCCATGAATTTCCGATATTTGAAATTCTTTTACTCCGATATTTGGAATTCAATTTCCGATATCGGAAATTCTCGAATAAAAGCAACTGGCTTCGCCATAGCTACCGGGGACCAGGTTAGCATGGGACATAACATCTCTCCCATGGGTTCTAACTATCACGCTCTACATCTGGTGCGCATGCACTCTCTACTCCACACATGCGCAGTCGACACATTATACTCTAGGACAAATGCCCGGTTCAAGGGCTCTCGTTTAGTGAATACCCTATGCCTCTCGCCCCACTGGTTCTCCGTATCCGATTGCTTCGATCCCGCGCATGCGCAGTCGGTTGATTCCACACTTGGGCGAATGCCTGGTCCAAGCAATTTCGGTTAGTGAAACCGCCGGGTCTCTCACCCCACTGGTTCTCTCTATCCCGCGCCACAAATGTACGTCCCCATTCTATACTAGTTTTGCGCGCACGTGCAGTCGGCACATTCTACTCTAGGGCGAAAACCTGGCCCAAGGAGTCTCATTTAGTGAAAACCCCATGTCTCTCGCCCCACTGGTTCTCGCTATCCCGCGCCAGGTGAGTGGTGACAGACAAACATTAGGCGATTTCAGCTTATAAATGCGTCGGATCCGTCATTTATTGGACAGCCGTCGTCCATTAAGACTTTCCAAAGGTCCATAATCCAAAGACATGTTTCATTAATAATATTAGCAACTGAATTAACATAGTCGAAAGATAAAAAAGTAAATTTGGAGTTACTTGAAAGATAGAAGCGGTCAACAGTTTTCATTGATGCCGACAAGATCAATTGATATTCTGTTCATCAAATCCGTATCACAATTCAATGTTCGTAGAGTGTAGTACATTGCCGTGTCGTATTCCAAAAGTGACGTCATGATATTGGTGTGACTAAAGAGAAATAGAATGTTCTAATGTCACAGGAAGCAAACTTCGGAGGCTCGAGCTATCAGCGTCATTTTCTTGCGGATCTTGTGTTGGCCTAATTGAATGTATATGATAACATTTCTCATTTCACTGGTTCTCCGTATCCGTCTCCATACGTACCGTTTAGATCTAACGTGCGCCTCGTATCCGTGCATGCGCAGTCGATGCGTACTACTATGCGATGAATGCCTGGTCCACGGGATTTCCTTTAGTGAAACCGCCCTGCTTCTAATCCCAATAGTTCTCCCTATACTGCGCCACACATGTACGACACAAGTGGGCCTTTAAATACTACTCTGCGCGCACGCGCAGTCGACAGGTTCTACTCTAGGGCGAAAGCCTGGCCCAAGGGATCTCTTTTGGTGAAACCGCCATGTCTCTCACCTCAATAGTTCTCCCTATCCCGAGCCACATATGTACGACCAGAGCTGTCCTTTCTATACTGCTCTGCGCACACGAGCAGTCGGCACAATTTCTACTCTGGGGCGAAAACCTGACCCAAGTGATCTCATTAGTGAAAAACCCATGTCTCTCGCCCTCGCTAGTTCTCTCTTTCCACCGCCATGTAAACTGTGACACACAAACATAGGCACATTTCAGCTGTGACAGACATACGGGCATTTAAAATGGGAAATTTCAGATAACTGAAGCAGAAGATATCCGATGAATTCATCAATCCACTGCCATCCTGAGAAGTATCCGCAATAAACAAGCAATTACTAGATTTGCGTCATTTACGTTAATTCGTTGCATGATAGGAGCTGTTTTGAATGAATTTTGGTCTCAGGTAGTGGACAAGCAGAGCTGAAAGTGATGAAATATATCCGGTATATTGGTACCCACGTGTCTGTAGACATGAGCTATCGATGCACATGCGTAACTTCGTTGTATATCCGCACACTCCTAAGGGCTAAGCCTGAACAGCTCTGCGGTGAAATATCCGTTCTTCCAGCTGTCTTTGTTTTCGACACAGGGTCATTTGAAATGCGCCTTCATTGGCTGGACGACTTTAGTTGGTTTATGTAAATTAGGTAAGTTTCATTGGTCACTGGTACTCCTATCTGATAACGCCGGTATTCTGTACGTCTTGTCCTTTTCATTGCCAATTACACATTTGGTATCACCTTTTAAGCTATCACATCGCTACACTGTATAAACGATTGGGAGAAGTTTGTGTCGTCTTATACGCCAGCACATCGTTACTGTGTATAAAGGAATGGGATAACTTGGCGTCGTTGTACATGAATTGCAATCTTTTCTATTGCCAAAATTGCATTTTTATTGCGTTTTATGACATTTGGCAACAGCGGCACATCATTTTTCATTCCCACGATGACTGCGAACATATTGTGATATGCACATCACTAGTAGGTCTACTATCAACCGACAAACTTTCAAGCTTGTGAACCAAGCCGTTCTGGAGATGTGGCTAGAATGAAAATCTGAGGTTTGTAATTTGACCTATATTTCAACGGCTATGACGGCCATATTTGATATCGCGGCAAGAAACCGTTCAGAGGACTCCGACCCCTAGATTGTGCATGCCAAGTTTCAAGTCGATCGGTTCAGTGGTTCGAGAGGAAAAGATCTTTGAAGGTTTTGAACATTTTCCAAGATGGCCGCCATACGGGGTATATTTGAACGGCTATGGCGGCCATATTTGATATCGTGGCAAGAAACCGTTCAGAAGAATTGAAGACCCCGACCCCTAGATTGTGCATGCCAAGTTTCAAGTCGATCGGTTCAGTGGTTCGAGAGGAGAAGATCTTTGAAGGTTTTGAACATTTTCCAGGATGGCCGCCATACGGGGTATATTTGAACGGCTATGGCGGCCATATTTGATATCGTGGCAAGAAACCGTTCAGAAGAATTGAAGACCCCGACCCCTAGATTGTGCATGCCAAGTTTCAAGTCGATCGGTTCAGTGGTTCGAGAGGAGAAGATCTTTGAAGGTTTTGAACATTTTCCAGGATGGCCGCCATACGGGGTATATTTGAACGGCTATGGCGGCCATATTTGATATCGTGGCAAGAAACCGTTCAGAAGAATTGAAGACCCCGACCCCTAGATTGTGCATGCCAAGTTTCAAGTCGATCGGTTCAGTGGTTCGAGAGGAGAAGATCTTTGAAGATTTTGAACATTTTCCAAGATGGCCGCCATACGGGTTCACTAATCAGAGCCCTCTTGTAATATGTACATTACTACTATGTCTACTATCAACTCACGAAGTTTCAAGCTTGTGGGCCAAGCCGTTCCGGAGATGTGGCTGGAACAAAAACGATGGATAAAAGAAGAATAACAATAATAGTGAATCCGAACGATTTCGAGAGGGGACCTCGGTCCTCCGGACCTGGCCCCCTAACTAGAGTATCAGAGAACAACAACAACAACAACAACATACATTGTCTTATTTTATGCCTGTTTGATTCTGTGGGGTAAATATGGTATGGTACTGAATGTCGGATCTGATGCTTCTATTTTTGGTATAATGGTAAACTATGTACCAAAATACCAAAATGTGCGAGTCGGCCATTCTCCAGATTCTCCAGTTCTCGCACCACCATTTGATCAGCTCGAGACTTGTCCTGCCTGTGCGCTGGCTAAATAGCCAGGTTACCTCTGTGATCCAGCAAATTTTGTCGTCAGCAAGGGAGATGTGTATTGGTACATTTCTGTAATGTAGTGGATGGAATGAATGGGGGGAATAAGACTCCCTTGTGGGGCACCCCGAAAATGCTGTTGTTAATCATGGAGGTATAAACCCAATGACCTTGTTCTGTATATACCTGTTAAAAAGGAACGATCGAATGTTTACCAGTAAGCATTCACGAATGGCAACTGTTTATAGTTTGTGGATGATGTCTACCCGCCACACGATATCGAAGGCGACCCAAGATCCGCAAAGCAGGTAAAGACACAGGCTATGGTACGGCGTATCACGTTGGGCACACCGGTTCTCGTTAGATCACCGAAGTTAAGCAACGTTGCGCTCGGTCAATACTTGGATCGGTGACCGGGTGCTGTACTGGCTGGGCTGATCAGTGTCCAGGATATTAGGAACGTATTCTCGCACATGTAGGCATCGTCGTGATATGACTGAAAATAATGTTGAACACGACGTTAAATCCTACTCACTCAGTCGCCCTATTTCTACAGGAGCATAGAAGAGATATGCTTAATTTTATCTCGGATCGTCCAATGAGAATGCAGGATTATCTCGGACCACGATAATTCTCAGAATTTAGAAAATCTGTTCACTTCAATTCTCCAGAGACACTAAAAACATAACAGTATTTTGCACTCTTGATGGTAAAAACACATAAACTGTTCAAATAGAATTGCCCAGCCTTTTGTACTCATGGTGCTTGTGTTGGAGAAAGTCCCAATGTTCAGTTGCAGACAGGGTTGCAAGGTCTTGACATATTGGGGAATACCATATATTCGTAAGTTCATATGCAAATACTCTTCCAAAGTCGAAGGAAAGATTTGGGAAACATTTGAGAAAAGTAGTATAGAAAGGCTAAACTGAGGTCCACTGACCTACTTTCGTGACCTAATTGTGGCGTGACGTGGCGATGACGTCACAGAGGTCAAGCTCACTATAGTTCCGGCAAAAGGTCACTTGACGATCGCGTAACCGGAAGTTTCATGGGGAAATTCAAGATTTCTGGAATGAGTGGTTGATTGGTTATTAAGGTCGGACTACTTGTAAACAGTAGCCGGTGGCTATGCGATTGTCCATGCGCAGGAGCCTGCTATACGGAGATGGACGACCGGTTGGTTACATTCTGCAAGAATTGTTATGCTAAACACTGTTATAATACTAAAGAGGTCTCGCGTAAGCATGTAATAATAAAGAGTGTAAGCGTGTAATAATAATAGTAAAGAATGTATATATAACTCCAATGCATTTATAATGTGAACTGTCAAGATGGCTATTTTCAAAATGGCGGCCGCACAACGTTCGTCCTACGTTAGTCCAAGAAGTCCGACGGAGCATGACGTCATCGGGGATCCGCAAATCTCAACATGTTGTCTTATACACCGGCCTGTTAGTTTTATATAATATGTCATGGTACATACGCTCGCAAAAGGTAAAAAGAAAACATCCGTGCAGGTCCGTTTGTGTAAGATCATCAAAAATGGCGCCCAGGGGCAAATTCCCTGATAATCGGATGATACGAAAATTAAGATCGGAGCGCCATCTATTCAATCTGGACGCAAGAACGACAACTCTGACGGGGCAATAACTCTGTTGGCGGCTATCCCAAGGAGTATTAGGTAGGAGTATTGGGGTGATTAGTTAGAGCATTTCCACAAAAGTGGATGCTCTTATGTATTACTGAGAAACTACTCCACCGGCACCGTCGTCATTTCAAACGCCCATATCTCTGAATTCGTTGGAGATTTTAAGATAAATTTTGTTTGCTCTCTAGCTAGGTTTGGGGAACTTTTCTGGTTGTGTTTTCTTGTATTTATTTGATCACTAGATGGCACTTTAGTTATGTACATTATTAACATTTCTGACACGATTGTTTTTTCAACGGCTTCTTCGACTTTCATGAAATTTGGGCATAGTGATCTTGTACGACAGATACAGAGCTGAAAAGGTTTTGGTGGTGTTAGAGTGAACCTTAGGGCACGATTTGGGTAACTTAAACGGTGACGTTTTACGAAAAATGAAAATTGACCGACTTGAATCGATATAAGTTGTATATTAGTGTATTCCAGGTTGCTGAACATAAGTATGATATAGCTGCAGCTGTATTTTATTTTCTTTTGCGACCCAATGGCTGCTGAAATCGAAAATTTGTCAGCACCGCCATCATTATTTGAAACGTCCATATTTCATAAACCGTTAGAGATTTTTCTATCAAACTTTGTTTGCTATCTCCCTAGGTTAGGGGAATTTGCCTGGTTGTGTCTGCAGGTTTTCATTTTATCAATACATAGCGCTGTAGTCATGAACATTATAAACTGCCCTGACATGGTATTTTTCCAATGGCTTTTTCGATTAGCACAAAAGTTGGATATAGTTATCTTGTGGGATAGACACAGAGCTGAAAAAGTTTTGGTGTTGTTACCTTCACCCTAAGGGCCCGATCTTGGCAACTTGAAAGGGAACTTTATTCTCAAAATGAAAATTGACCGATTTGAACAGAGAGAAGTTGTATAGTGATGTATTCCAGGTCACTGAACTTGAGTAGGATATGACTGGAGCTGCATTTTATTTCCTTTGTGCTCTAGAATCTATTTTATTTAATTTTTTTCTACTTACATGTACATTGTAAAAAAGGGTGCTGTAATTTTACAGCAAAAAATGCTGGCAAAAAGGGTACCAGCGCTTTTCACTGTATGTTTACAGGATGCCCCGATCTGTATATCTGTATTTCTACAGCATATGTTGGAATTTTACAACAGTGGTAGTATTGCATAATTACAACAAAAATACCGTTAAATCAACAGAAAGAACTGTACAAATCCATGGTCAGCAGAAAGTCCATTGGCCTATAGCATTTAAAGAAGTCAAGTTCCCTGGTGTCTCTCTTTCAAGAGAGTAGAGAAGAAAATTCCCAGAACGTAATGGTTCGGTTAAATATATATTTATATTCAGCACCACCGATAATATAAGAGCAAACACATTTCTTTCTATCATCCTGCACATCAGCTTTGTGAAACGGTACAATATTAGAGGCTAAGTTGGTCTTTGAACATGTACATTAACTCCAACGACCACCCCCGAGGATTGAACCTTGGCAGGCAAACTCATTATTCCTCCTTGCACATTTTAGATAAATTGTACTTGAAGTTTTCTGTGTATTATAGATGAAAAGATCTGGAAAGGTATACGAAATACACCTAATAATCTTACTGTAATTTTACATCCGGATAATGTTACAATACAGCATTGTTGCCCTTTACTCCAATTAATACTGTAGTTCATCCAGAAGATGCAAACTTACACTGGTTGTCTGTATTGCCACAGCTATGAACTGTAAAATAGCAGTTGAAACTGATGCTTCTATTTAACAGTAAATTCCACTGTCACATTTTACAATACTTTCTACTGTAACTTTACAAACATTTTTAACAGTGTATTTGTAAGATGTTTCAAGCAGAAATTCCAGTTAATCATGTATTGATGTGACATTTCACAGTCATATACTACATGTATGCACTTTTTGGCGTTTTATCAAATTATATAATTCTGTGGTCTTGATTAAAAGATTAAAATAGTCATTGCAACATGTTTTTGAAGTGGGACCAAATTTGAACCACCTTATAGATGTTAAACATTATAGAATGGTTGGTGCTGTAAGGCTAGCCTATAATTCCACCATCACTGTTAACTTGATATCATTCATTCATCTGCAGTTCACAGCATGGTTTTCTTCCATCACCTTAAGTGTATGTTGGGATAATTACCTAACGGGGAATCAACATTTGGTCAAATCATATCTGTGAGCAGTATTGACAACAGTTAAACCTCCTGTAGATAATACATGTGCACTCAATTCAACTGATAAAGTCAGTACACATCCATTCACAGTCTATTAATCACACTATATGTCCTTGACCATACTGAGCAGCCTACAAGCAAAGAGGTGAGTAAACATATTAGATCTTTCTTACATGTTTTTTATCACACCCTGGCAATACTATCCTAGACAAATCGTGAACAACATTGACTCTCCAAACATTATTGATTCTCCAAAGACTATTATATAGTTATATAGTCTGGTGAAATAACTCATCTCAAGGATTGGTATTTATATTGTATGTGAAGTTTAAGTTAATAAGAATCTTTTGTGTTCAGCACCTTAACTAATTGGCATCAATCTTGAATAAATTACAATCTCAAAATTGACTTAAAATGGATATCTGGAACTTTATGTACTATGTTAAAACATACATAAAGTTGATGGTTTTTGAGCATATTTATTGCAGCTTTTGCTGGATATTATGCAAAATAACTGTCGGATTTGTTAAGTTTTGTTGCAGTAGATTTCAAATTCTCATATGAAATGGTGATTTCCCATCGTAGAAAGTCAGCAGGTGGTTGGGTGCTTGGTGGGCACAGGTTCCTGTTGCTTCAATGCATTTTGCTGAGAAGCAACAGAAACTTGATAATCTGGTGTTTATGAATGTAATTACATTTGTCTTTGTTGTATCAATGTAAGCTTCCCGTCTGTGTCTTGTGCTGTCTTCAGTGCTTATAGGGTGGATGGTTCCATGATATTGCTTTTAAAAGATTTCCTTATTTGAAAGAACAGGAACACAACTCGGCTGGGTGGTGCCTGGTTGATTCGTCGCGATATGACTGAAATATTGTTGAAAGTGGCGTCAAAAACTTAACTCTCTCACACATAGGAAGCCATAGTAGGACATCCTCTAGCCATGGTTGTGACTACTTTGATGATATCTGTCCGACATTTACATGTCGGCTTGGCAGCAACTCTGTAGTTGACAGAAATCTATTCAAAATGAATGTTCATTGAGATCATTGCACGTGTTCCAGCAGAACTATAGCCGCCAGTCCCCAGAAGGCATTATTTAAATATTACTTTTACACGATTTGTAAGTATATTACTTATTTTACTCGGAAATAGTATACGAAATCTGTTTAAAGGCGGCTCGCTGGGTAAACACGTTGACAGAAAGGCCCAAAACTATACAGATAATCCAAAAATTCTTTGTCATTTCAATGAATTTTATCCCAAAAATTGGGAATGATTGAATTTTGATAGGGGGGTTGAATCAGAGGTATTACCGTGAGTAATAAATCAAGTTTGCTTCAATGCTCACATAACTGCAATGAAGTAAAGTCATGTCAATCCCCTATCGTCGTCAGCGTCCAAATGTTAATGGTGGTATGTCTATAAATACTTGTTCCATATGCTTTATTCAGAATGTTGGGAGGGGGATATTCAAAACATTTTGCATTCAGATATATTTAATTAGCTAACTAAGCTAACATACTACAGTTTCATGTTATGGTAATTCCCTTAATTATTCAATCACAGGAAGTTCACTTTCAACTCCCTTATTCAAACACAGAGAAAAAGTAACATTCCCATTCTTCATTCAAATTGAAGAAAATCATACAATGACAAAATGTGACACTTGGTAGCTGGTGCCATGAAGAAGATTGCCGGATATATGCCATTTTGCTTCCGGTGATTGAATTATTAGGGGTAATTGTTAAGGGTGCTGTATTGATAAATTCTCACCCGATTCTGCCCTTACTTGACATACATATCATATGGGATGCTCTGAGGGGGATGTTGCAGAACGGCTGCATTACGTGAATATTTAATTAGCTTAATTAGCTAATTAACTGGGAAATATGCTATGATTTTATGTTGAGGCATTAGGTGGCCCTGGGGATTGACCTGGTGTGTCGTTGTACACACTCAGGTCATGGTAAGAATAGGCCTCAGCTCCTCAGAGAGCTTGTCGTAAGAGGCGACTAACTGGGGCACCCGTGGGGTTCCTGGGTGTGAAAAAGAATAGTCCCGGGTTTTACAGGAATAGGACCCTACCTGTTTAATTTCTGGGTGTGAAAAGGAATAGGAACCAAACGTCGTGATATGACTGAAATAGTGTTGCAAGCGACGTTAAATCATATTCGCTCACTCACTCACTGATTCATTACGTGTGCTGTATCCATAACTACCCGACCGATTGTGCTGTTACTTGGGTTACGTGTCATATTGGATGTTCTGAGGGGGATGTTTCAGAATGGCTATATTTCGTGAATATTAATTAGCTTAATTAGCTAATTAAATAGAAAAATATGCTAAGATTTCATATTATGGCCATAATTAGGGTCTTTTGTGCTTATTTCTGCCTAAACCTAACAGGCTTACCATTTATGGTGTTCTGAGGGGGATGTTGCAGAGTGGCTTCATTCCATTATTATTTATTTCGCTTAATTATCTAATTAAATGGCAAATATGCTAAGATTTCATGTTAAGGCAAACATTAGGGTTGCTATATTCACAATTGCTTCACCGATTGTACCCAAGCTTAGTTTGATTGTTATTCAGGATATTGTGAACGGTATATTACAAGATAATTTATTCGGACAATATTTAATTAGGTCTTACCTACTTTAATGGCAAGTATACTTTGATTTTATGTTATGGTAATAGTTACAGGCGCTGTATTCATATGGTCAGATGAGCTCTTTGGTAGCCTTGCTATCATTCCTAAGTTCTTATTGCTTTAAGGGTCATACATCAAATTATGTATTTTACATAAATTTGGGGAAATGCTCTGCCCGTGTTTCACACGAACTTTCATTTTTTGTGGATTTTACTATGGGGTGTGGCACCTTGTTTTCCTTATCTCGAGCTGTAGAACAAGATGGGAGGGATCTCGAGGCCATGCGCTGACTTCTGTTGAAAAGTGCTGATGACGCATCCGCAGTAGGCTGGCAGATCTAGGTGGACTTTTGGGGGTCGAGGGGGACTCATATTGGCCGGATTGGGTCTTGTGAGGTATCAGTTTGAAGCACTCGGGGGGGAGGGGGGAGCGTCCAACTGGGTGAATGTGGGGTGGGAATATTTGGTCCATACTCCATGTAAGAGAGCACGAGATTGGGACATTACCCCTCCTACACGACAGTGTAAAAACGACACTTTGAAAGATATGTATATTATGTACAGCTTCTCTCGACAGGGGCATTACCTCTTTCCATAAGACGACAGTGTTAAAACGAGACCAGGACTATTCTCCTCCCAGAACGACTTTCTATAACGACACTCCAAAACGACACTGAATCATCTAAGAACAGCCATGCTCAGAAATATTGTCAGGGTCATTCTTACTTCTGAGATGACAGTGCTAAAAGGACACTTATGGCGGACTAGCATCACTCTTCTCCCAAAACGACAGTCTAAAAAGAACACTTTGAAAGCGATGTATATTTTTTAAAGCGACACTCTAAAATCGACACTTATCAGATATGTATATTTGATGAAGCGACAGTCTATAAACGACACTTCATCAGATATGTATATTTTATAAAGCGAAAGTCTAAAAACGATACCAGGACTATTCTCCTCCCAGGACGATTTTTATAACGACACTCCAAAACGACACTTTCACTAAATCATCTAAGAACAGCTATGCTTAGAAATATTGTCAGGGCCATTCTTACTTCTAAGATGCCAGTGCTAAAAAGACACCTATGGTAGACCAGCACCACTCTTCTCCTAAAACGACAGTCTAAAAACGACACTTTCAAAACGATGTATATTTTTTTAAAGCGACAGTCCAAAAGCGACTCTTCATCAAATATGTATATTTGATAAAGCGACAGTCTAAAAACGATACTTTCAAAACGATGTATATTTTTTAGAGCGACAGTCTAAAAGCGACTCTTCATCAGATGTGTATATTTTATAAAGCGACAGTCTAAAACGACATTATTTGTCTATATTTTCCATGGTGGCACAGTGTAGGGACACTCTCACATTAAATGGAATATAACAGCGATACTCTCATATTGTCAGGCTTAACTTATATCCCAGATGACGATACATTGCACCCACATTCACACTAAATGAAATAACATACTGTCAAACTGACCGTGAAAACGGTGTTAAACAGTAATGTACATCAACTCCAGTGTCTTAAGCGGGGTTAGGGAGCAATGTTCAGCTCATCGAGGGTGAAATCAGGTTTGTCAATAGTTGTCTTTAAACAGGGTTAGGGAGCATTGCACATGTGTTCCAGTATCAAAGCGGGTTTAAGGAAGAACGTATGTTAATTCCACTATCAAAATGTCCTTATGCATCAATCTACCTGCAGTCCACTGTGAAAGGGAGTAAAGGAGGAATGTAAATTAATAATAGTCCTCAAGCGGTGCTACGGACGATTGTAGTGTCAAAGCGGTGTTTGGGAGGAAGAAATGTCAAGTCGAGTGTCAAAGCGGTGTTAGGGAGGAATGTATGCGAAGTAGAGAGTCAAAGCGGTGTTAGGCAGGAATGTATGTGAAGTCGACTGTCAAAGCGCTGTTAGGGAGGAATTTATCGGAATCGGGATAGGGCTTGAGGTTAGGTATGTTTCGTAACTACCAGGTTCAAGTTCATTTCAGCTATCAAAATCAAATAATTTCTACACGAAAGTGTACCAAAGGTGAAATGTCAAAGCCCAGTTGGCGAATGATGTGCTTGAAGTTCAGAGTCAAAGCGATGTTAGGGAGGAAAGTACATGATGGCAAGTGTCAAAGCGGTGTTAGGGAGGAAAGTACGTGAAGTTGAGTCAAAGCGGTATCAGGGAGGAATGTTCGTGAAGTCGAGAGCCCAAGCGGTGTTGGGGAGGAATGTACATGAAGTCGACTGTAAAGCAGGGTTAGAGAGGAAGGTACGTGAAGACAAGTGTCAAGCTGGTGTTAGGGAGGAATGTACGTCAAGTCTGGTGGCAAAGCAGTGTTAGGGAGGAATGTTCATGAGATAGAGTGTCAAAGCGGTGTTAGGGAGCAACGGGGATAGGATTTAGGTTAAGATATTTTTCGTGAGTATCAGGTTCAGGTTCGTATCAGGTATCAACATCAAATAATTTCTGCACCAAAGTCTACCTCAGGTGAAATGTCAAAGCGGAGTTGGTGAACGATGTACTTGAAGTTCAGTGTCATAGCGGTGTTATTGAGGAAGGGACGTGAAGTCTACAGGCAAAGCGGTATTAGGGAGAAATGTATGTGAAGTCGAGAGTGGAAGCGGTGTTAGGGAGGAATGTACGCGATGTAGAGTGTCAAAGCAGTGCTAGGGAGGAAGGTACGTGAGGTCAAGTGTCAAAGCGGTGTTAGGGTGGAAGGTACGTGAAGTCGAGGATCAAAGGGGTGTTGGGGAGGAATGTACATGAAGTCGACTGTAAAGCAGGGTTAGAGAGGAAGGTACGTGAAGACAAGTGTCAAGCCGGTGTTAGGGAGGAATGTACGTGAAGTCTGGTGGCAAAGCAGTGTTAGGGAGGAAAGTATGAAGTCGAGAGTCAAAGCGGTTGTAGGGAACAATGTTCATAAAGTGGAGTGCCAAAGCGGTGTTAGGGAGGAATGTTCATGAGGTAGAATGTCAAAGCGGTGTTAGGGAGCAACGGGGATAGGATTTAGGTTAAGATATTTTTCGTGAGTATCAGGTTCAGGTTCATATCAGGTATCAAAATCAAATAATTTCTGCACCAAAGTCTACCTCAGGTGAAATGTCAAAGCGGAGTTGGTGAACGATGTGCTTGAAGTTCAGTGTCAAAGCGGTGTTATTGAGGAAGGGGCGTGAAGTCTACAGGCAAAGCGGTATTAGGGAGAAATGTATGTGAAGTCGAGAGTCGAAGCGGTGTTAGGGAGGAATGTACGCGAAGTAGAGTGTCAAGGCAGTGTTAGGGAGGAAGGTGCGTGAGGTCAAGTGTCAAAGCGGTGTTAGGGTGGAAGGTACGTGAAGTCGAGGGTCAAAGCGGTGTTTGGGCGGAAAGTATGTCAAATCGGGTGTCAAAGCAGTGTTAGGGAGGAAGGTACGTTAAGTCGACAGGGAAAGCGGTATTATGGAGGAATGTACATCACGTTGAGTGTCAAAGCGCTGTTAGGGGGGAATTTGTGTCAGGTAGAAAGAGTGTCAAAGCAGTGTTACGGGGGAAGCTACGTGAAGTCAATTGTCAAAGCGGTGTTAGGAAGGAAGGTACGTGAACTCGAGTGTCAAAGCAATGTTAGGGTGTCCAGTGTCAAAGCGGTGTTATGGAGGAATGCACGTGAAGTGGAGTGTCAAAGCGGTGTTAGGGAGGAATGTTCATGAGGTAGAGTGTCAAAGCGGTGTTAGGGAGGAACGAGGATAGGACTTAAGGTTAGGTATGTTTCGTGAGTATAAGGTTCAGGTTCAAAATCAAATAATTTCTGCACCAAAGTGTACCTCAGCTGAAATGGCAAAGCGGAGTTGGCGAACGATGTACTTGAAGTTCAGTGTCAAAGCGGTGTTAGGGAGGAAGGTACGTGAAGTCGACAGGCAAAGCGGTACTAGGGAGGAATGTACGTGAAATCGAGAGTCGAAGCGGTGTTAGGGAGGAATGTACGTAAAGTATAGTGTCAAAGCAGTGTTTGGGAGGAAGGGACGTGAAGTCTAGCGTCAAAACGGTGTTAGTCAGGAAAGTATGTCAAGTCGGGTGTCAAGGCAGTGTTACGGAAGAAGGTACGTGATGTCAAGTGTCAAAGCGGTGTTAGGGAGGAAGGTACGTGAAGTCTAGAGTCAAAGCGGTGTTAGGGAGGAAAGTATGTCAAGTCGGGTGTCAAAGCAGTGTTAGGGAGGAAGATACGTGAAGTCGACAGGCAACGCGGTATTAGGGAGGAATGTACGTGAAGTCGAGAGTCGAAGCGGTGTTAGGGAGGAAGGTACGTGAAGTAGAGTGTCAAAGCTGTGCTAGGGAGGGAGGTACGTGAAGTCAAGTATCAAAGCAGTGTGTGGGAGGAAGATACGTGAAGTCGAGAGTCAAAGCGATGTTAGGGAGGAAGGTACGTGAAGTCGAAAGTCAAAGCGGTGTTAGGGAGGAATATACGTGATATCGGGTGTTAAAGCAGTGCTAGAGAGGAAGGCACGCGAAGTCAAGTGTCAAAGCGGTGTTAGGAAGGAAAGTATGAAGTCTAGAGTCAAAGCGGTTGTAGGGAACAATGTACGTGACGTGGAGTGTCAAAGCGGTGTTAGGGAGGAATGTTCATGAGGTAGAGTGTCAAAGCGGTGTTAGGGAGGAACGGGAATAGGATCTAGGGTTAGATATTTTTCGTGAGTATCAGGTTCAGGTTCATATCAGGTATCAAAATCAAATAATTTCTGCACCAAAGTCTACCTCAGGTCAAATGTCAAAGCGGAGTTGGAGAACGATGTGCTCGAAGTTCAGTGTCAAAGCGGTGTTATTGAGGAAGGTATGTGCAGTCGACAGGCAAAGCGGTTTTAGGGAGAAATGTATGCGAAGTCGAGAGTCGAAGTGGTGTTAAGGGAGGAATGTACGCGAAGTAGAGTGTCAAAGCAGTGTTAGGGAGGAAGGTACGTGAGGTCAAGTGTCCAAGCGGTGTTAGGGAGGAAGGTACGTGAAGTCGGGAGCCAAAGCGGTGTTTGGGAGGAAAGTATGTCAAGTCGGGTGTCAAAGCAGTGTTAGGGAGGAAGATACGTGAAGTCGACAGACAACGCGGTATTAGGGAGGAATGTACGTGAAGTAGAGTGTCAAAGCTGTGCTTGGGAGAGAGGTACGTGAAGTCAAGTATCAAAGCAGTGTGTGGGAGGAAGATACGTGAAGTCGAGAGTCAAAGCGATGTTAGGGAGGAAGGTACGTGAAGTCGAAAGTCAAAGCGGTGTTAGGGAGGAATATACGTGAAGTCGGGTGTTAAAGCAGTGTTAGAGAGGAAGGCACGCGAAGTCAGTTGTCAAAGCGGTGTTAGGGAGGAAAGTATGAAGTCGAGAGTCAAAGCGGTTGTAGGGAACAATGTACGTGAAGTGGAGTGTCAAAGCGGTGTTAGGGAGGAATGTTCATGAGGTAGAGTGTCAAAGCGGTGTTAGGGAGGAACGGGGATATGATTTAGGGTTAGATATTTTTCGTGAGTATCAGGTTCAGGTTCATATCAGGTATCAAAATCAAATAATTTCTGCACCAAAGTCTACCTCAGGTGAAATGTCAAAGCGGAGTTGGAGAACGATGTGCTTGAAGTTCAGTGTCAAAGTGGTGTTATTGAAGAAGGTACGTGAAGTCGACAGGCAAAGCGGTATTAGGGAGAAATGTATGTGAAGTCTAGAGTCGAAGTGGTGTTAGGGAGGAAGGCACGTGAGGTCAAGTGTCAAAGCGGTGTTAGGGAGGAAAGTATGATGTCGAGAGTCAAAGCGGTTGTAGGGAACAATGTACGTGAAGTGGAGTGTCAAAGCGGTGTTAGGGAGGAAGGTACGTGAGGTCGGGAGTCAAAGCGGCGTTAGGGAGGAAGGTATGTGAAGTCGGGAGTCAAAGCGGTGTTTGGGAGGAAAGTATGTCAAGTCGGGTGTCAAAGCAGTGTTAGGGAGGAAGGTACGTGAAGTCGACAGGCAAAGCGGTATTTTGGAGGAATGTACGTCCCGTTGAGTGTCAAAGCGCTGTTAGGGACGAATTTATGTGAAGTAGAAAGAGTGTCAAAGCAGTGTTACGGGTGAAGCTACGTGAAGTCAAGTGTCAAAGCGGTGTTAGGAAGGAAGGTACGTGAACTCGAGTGTCAAAGCAGTTTTAGGGTGTAAGGTACTTGAATTCCAGTGTCAAAGCGGTGTTATGGAGGAATGTACGTGAAGTAGTGTCAAAGCGGTGTTAGGGAGGAAACGGGATAGGACTTGGGGTTAGGTATGTTTCGCAACTATCAGGTTCAGGTTCATTTCGGCTATCAAAATCAAATAATTTCTGCACGAAAGTGTACCAAAGGGGAAATGTCAAAGCCCATTTGGCGAATGATGTGCTTGAAATTCAGAGTCAACGCGATGTTAGGGAGGAATGTACTTTAAGTCGAGTGTCACAGCGGTATTAGGGCGGCTGGTACATGATGTCAAATGTCAAAGCGGTGTTAGGGAGGAAAGTACGTGAATTCGAGTCAAAGCGGTATTAGGTAGGAATGTACGTGAACTCAAGTGTCAAAGCTGTGTTAGGGAGGAAGGTACGTGAAGTCGATAGTCAAAGCGGTGTTAGGGAGGAAAGTATTAGGGCGGCTGGTACATGATGTCAAGTGTCAAAGCAGAGTTAGGGAGGAAGATACGTGAAGTCGACAGGCAAAGCGGTATTAGGGAGGAATGTACGTGAAGTCGAGAGTCGAAGCGGTGTTAGGGAGGAAAGTACGTGAAGTAGATTGCCAAAGCAGTGTTAGGGACGAAGCGACGTGAAGTCAAGTGTCAAAGCGGTGTTAGGGAATAAGGTACATGATGTCAAGTGTCAAAGCGGTGTTAGGGAGGAAAGTACTTGAAGTCGAGTCAAAGTGGTATTATCGAGGAATGTACGTCACGTTGAGTGTTAAAGCGCTGTTAGGGACGAATTTATGTGAAGTAGAAAGAGTGTCAAATCAGTGTTACGGGGGAAGTCACGTGAAGTCAAGTGTCAAAGCGATGTTAGGAAGGAAGGTACGTGAACTCGAGTGTCAAAGCAGTGTTGGGGGGTAAGGTACTTGAAGTCCAGTGTCAAAGCGGTGTTATGGAGGAATGTACTTGAAGTAGTGTCAAAGCGGTGTTAGGGAGGAAACGGGATAGGACTTGGGGTTAGGTATGTTTCGCAACTATCAGGTTCAGGTTCATTTCGGCTATCAAAATCAAATAATTTCTTGACGAAAGTTTACCAAATGTGACATGTCAAAGCCCATTTGGCGAATGATGTGCTTGAAATTCAGAATCAAAGCGATGTTAGGGAGGAATGTACTTCAAGCCGAGTGTCAAAGCGGTACTAGGGCGGCTGGTGCATGATGTCAAGTGTCAAAGCGATGTTAGGGAGGGAAGTACGTGAATTCGAGTCAAAGCGGTATTAGGTAGGAATGTACGTGATGTCAAATGTCAAAGCGGTGTTAGGGAGGAAGGTACGTGAAGTCGATAGTCAAAGCGGTGTTAGGGAGGAAAGTATTAGGGCGGCTGGTACATGATGTGTCAAAGCAGAGTTAGGGAGGAAGATACGTGAAGTCGACAGGCAAAGCGGTATTAGGGAGGAATGTACGTGGAGTCGAGAGTCGAAGGTTTGTTAGGGAGGAAAGTACGTGAAGTAGATTGTCAAAGCAGTGTTAGGGACGAAGCGACGTGAAGTCAAGTCTCAAAGCGGTGTTAGGGAATAAGGTGCATGATGTTAAGTGTCAAAGCGGTGTTATGGAGGAAAGTACGTGAAGTCGAGTCAAAGCGGTTTTAGGGAGGAATGTACATGAAGTCGACTGTAAAGCAGGGTTAGAGAGGAAGGTACGTGAAGTCAAGTGACAAGGCGGTGTTAGGGAGGAATGTACGTGAAGTCTGGTGTCAAAGCAGTGTTAGGGAGGAAAGTACGTGAAGTCAAGTTTCAAAGAGGTGTTAGGAAGCAAAGTACGTGAAGTGGAGTGTCAAAGCGGTGTTAGGGAGGAATGTTCATGAGGTAGAGTGTCAAAGCGGTGTTAGGGAGGAACGGGGATAGGCCTTAAGGTTAGGTATGTTTGTTTCGTGAGTATAAGGTTCAGGTTCAAAATCAAATAATTTCTGCACCAAAGTGTACCTCGTTTGAAATGGCAAAGTGGAGTTGGCGAACGATGTGCTTGAAGTTCAGTGTCAAAGCGGTGTTAGGGAGGAAGGTACGTGAAGTCGACAGCCAAAGCGGTACTAGGGAGGAATGTATGGGAAATCGAGAGTCGAAGCGGTGTTAGGGAGGAATGTACGTAAAGTAGAGTGTCAAAGCAGTGTTTGGGAGGAAGGGACGTGAAGTCTAGAGTCAAAGTGGTGTTAGTCAGGAAAGTATGTCAAGTCGGGTGTCAAGGCAATGTTAGGGAGGAAGGTAGGTGAAAGTCAAGTGTCAAAGCGGTGTTAGGGAGGAAGGTACGTGAAGTCTAGATTCAAAGTGGTGTTAGGGAGGAAAGTATGTCAAGTCGGGTGTCAAAGCAGTGTTAGGGAGGAAGATACGTGAAGTCGACAGGCAACGCGGCATTGGGGAGGAATGTGCGTCAAGTCGAGAGTCGAAGCGGTGTTAGGGAGGAAGGTACGTGAAGTAGAGTGTCAAAGCAGTGCTAGGGAGGAAGGTACGTGAAGTCAAGTATCAAAGCGGTGTGTTGGAGGAAGATACGTGAAGTCGAGACTCAAAGCGATGTTAGGGAGGAAGGTACGTGAAGTCGAAAGTCAAAGCGGTGTTAGGGAGGAATATACGTGAAGTCGGGTGTTAAAGCAGTGTTTGAGAGGAAGGCACGCGAAATCAAGTGTCAAAGCGAAGTTAGGGAGAAAGTATGAACTCGAGAGTCAAAGCGGTTGTAGGGAACAATGTACGTGACGTGGAGTGTCAAAGCGGTGTTAGGGAGGAATGTTCATGAGGTAGAGTGTCAAAGCGGTGTTAGGGAGGAACGGGAATAGGATTTAGGGTTAGATATTTTTCGTGAGTATCAGGTTCAGGTTCATATCAGGTATCAAAATCAAATAATTTCTGCACCTAAGTCTACCTCAGGTGAAATGTCAACGCGGAGTTGGCGAACGATGTGCTTGAAGTTCAGCGTCAAAGCGGTGTTATTGAGGAAGGTACGTGAAGTCGACAGGCAAAGCGGTATTAGGGAGAAATGTATGTGAAGTCGAGATTCGAAGCGGTGTTAGGGAGGAATGTACGCGAAGTAGCGTGTCAAAGCAATGTCAGGGAGGACGGTACGTGAGGTCAAGTGTCAAAGCGGTGTTAGGGAGGAAGGTACGTGAAGTCGGGTGTCGAAGCAGTGTTAGGGAGGAAGGTACGTGAAGTCGACATGCAAAGCGGTATTATGGAGGAATGTACGTCACGTTGAGTGTCAAAGCCCTGTTAGGGAGGAATTTATGTGAGGTAGAAAGAGTGCCAAATCAGTGTTACAGGGGAAGCTACGTGAAGTCAAGTGTCAAAGCGGTGTTAGGGAGGAAGGTACGTGAACTCGAGTGTCAAAGCAGTGTTAGTGTGTAAGGTACTTGAAGTCCAGTGTCTAAGCGGTGTTATGGAGGCATGTACGTGAAATAGTGTCAGAGCGGTGTTAGGGAGGATACGGGATAGAATTTGGGGTTAGGTATGTTTCGTAACTATCAGGTTCAGGTTCATTTCGGCTTTCAAAATCAAATAATTTCTGCACGAAAGTTTACCAAAGGTGAAATGTCAAAGCCCAGCTGGCGAATGATGTGCTTGAAATTCAGAGTCAAAGCGATGTTAGGGAGGAATGTACTTTACGTCGAGTGTCAAAGCGGTATTATGGGGGCTGGTACATGATGTCAAGTGTCAAAGCGGTGTTAGGGAGGAAAGTATGTGAATTCGCGTCAAAGCGGTAATAGGTAGGAATGTACGTGAAGTCAAGAGTCAAAGCACTCTAGATCTGTATCTAATACCGCTTATGCCGGTGCTAGGGGTCGTGTGGTCATATCATCCAAGTTGCCACATGAACAGGTACAATAAAAGCGTACCTGAGATACAACACATATCAGGAATCGTTAGATTCTTGGTATGTGCTTTAGAATAGGTTAACCGGAAGACTATACTGTAAAGGCATGTGGCTCTGTCAGTATGTCGGCACCTCTTCCCACTTCCCTTATATGTGTTGTAATTTTTACCTGTATATGGCGAGATTCTGCTGGTGGACGTTTCGTCCCCGAGGCCCGCCCCCTGTACATACCTTTTGGTCTTTGATATATGTTGGCATTTGTGGGAAGTTGATGCTGGGTCGACATCGGGCCTTACAGACTAGTCTTTTGTGTTAGATTCCGTCATTTTCATCTGACGACGATACAGCCCACTAATTTCCAGTGTATGAGTTGTCACAGCGAAACAGCTCACCAATTACCAATATACGAGTTGTCAGAGCATTTCCATCATACCTCTCTAGATTTGTATCTAATACCGCTTATGCCGGTGCTAGGGGCCGTGTGGTCATATCATCCAAGTTGCCACATGAACAGGTACAATAAAAGCGTACCTGAGATACAACACATATCAGGAATCGTTAGATTCTTGGTATGTTCTTTAGAATATGTTAACCAGAAGACTATTCTGTGAAGTCATGTGACGCAGTCAGTATGTCGGCACCTCTTCCCACTTCCCTTATATGTGTTGTAATTTTACCTGTATATGGCGAGATTCTGCTGGTGGACGTTTCGTCCCCGAGGCCCGCCCCCTGTACAGACCTTTTGGTCTTTGATATATGTTGGCATTTGTGGGAAGTTGATGCTGGGTCGACATCGGGCCTTACAGACTAGTCTTTTGTGTTAGATGCCGTCATTTTCACCTGACGACGATACAGCTGACTAATTTCCAGTGTATGAGTTGTCACAGCGAAACAGCTCACCAATTACCAGTATACGAGTTGTCAGAGCATTTCCATCATAGCTCTCTGGATTTGTATCTAATACCGCTTATGCCGGTGCTAGGGGCCGTGTGGTCATATCATCCAAGTTGCCACATGAACAGGTACAATAAAAGCGTACCTGAGATACAACACATATCACGAATCGTTAGATTCTTGGTATGTGCTTTAAAATAGGTTTACCAGAAGACTGTTCTGTGAAGTCATGTGACGCAGTCAGTATGTCGGCACCTCTTCCCACTTCCCTTATATGTGTTGTAATTTTTACCTGTATATGGCGAGATTCTACTGGTGGACGTTTCGTCCCCGAGGCCCGCCCCCTGTACAGACCTTTTGGTCTATGATATATGTTGGCATTTGTAGGAAGTTGATGCTGGGTCGACATCGGGCCTTACAGTCTAGTCTTTTGTGTTAATTGCCGTCATTTACATCTGACGACGATACAGCTCACCAATCTCCAATGTACGAGTTGTCACAGCGAAACAGCTAACCAATTACCAGTATACGAGTTGCCACATGAACAGGTACAATAAAAGCGTACCTGAGATACAACACATATCACGAATCGTTAGATTCTTGGTATGTGCTTTAGAATAGGTTAACCGGAAGACTATACTGAGAAGTCATGTGGCTCTGCCAGTATGTCGGCACCTCTTCCCACTTCCCTTGTATGTGTTGTAATTAGAGAGGAAGGTACGTGAAGTCGATAGTCAAAGCGGTGTTAGGGAGGAAAGTATGTCAAGTCGAGTCTCAAAGCAGAGTTAGGGAGGAAGATACGTGAAGTCTTTTGTGTTAATTACCGTCATTTACATCTGACGACGATACAGCTCACCAATCTCCAATGTACGAGTTGTCACAGCGAAACAGCTCACCAATCACCAGTATACGAGTTGTCAGAGCATTTCCATCATAGCTCTCTGGATTTGTATCTAATACCGCTTATGCCGGTGCTAGGGGCCGTGTGGTCATATCATCCAAGTTGCCACATGAACCGGTACAATAAAAGCGTACCTGAGATACAACACATATCAGGAATCGTTAGATTCTTGGTATGTGCTTTAGAATAGGTTAACCGGAAGACTATACTGAGAAGTCATGTGGCTCTGCCAGTATGTCGGCACCTCTTCTCACTTCCCTTGTATGTGTTGTAATTAGAGAGGAAGGTACGTGAAGTCGATAGTCAAAGCGGTGTTAGGGAGGAAAGTATGTCAAGTCGAGTGTCAAAGCAGAGTTAGGGAGGAAGATACGTGAAGTCGACAGGCAAAGCGGTATTAGGGAGGAATGTACGTGAAGTCGAGAGTCGGAGCGGTGTTAGGGAGGAAACTACGTGAAGTAGATTGTCAAAGCAGTGTTAGGGACGAAGCGACGTGAAGTCAAGTGTCAAAGCGGTGTTAAGGAGGAAGGTACGTGAAATCAACAGGCCAAGCGGTATTAGGAAGGAATATACGTGAAGTCGAGAGTCGAAGCGGTGTTAGGGAGGAAAGTACGTGAAGTAGATTGTCAAAGCGGTGTTAGGGACGAAGCGACGTGAAGTCAAGTGTCAAAGCGGTGTTTGAGAGGAAGGTACGTAAAGTCGAGAGTCAAAGCCATGTTAGGAAGGAAAGTATGTCAAGTCGGGTGTTAAAGCAGTGTTAGGCAGGAAGGTACGTGAAGTCGACAGGCAAAGCGGTATGCGGGAGGAATGTACGTGAAGTCGAGAGTCGAAGCGGTGTTAGGGAGGAATGCACGTGAAGTGGAGTGTCAAAGCGGTGTTAGGGAGGAAGGTACGTGAAATCGAGGGTCAAAGCGGCGTTAGGGATGAGTGTACATGAAGTCGAGTGCCAAAGCGGGGTTAGGGAGGAATGTACTCCAAGGGGAGTGTCAAAGCGGTGTTAGGGAGAAATTATCCCACATACAGTACAGGCAAATCTATAGACACGGAGTGGGGGACAAAATAGATGCATAACCTACTGCTCCACATGTGTCGTTTTAACATTGTCGTTTTAGAAGTGGGAATGGCCCTGCTAATATTTTCAACCATTGCTCTCATATGATTCAATGAAAGTGTCGTTTTTATTGTGTCGCTGTAGAAAATATACATATGTTTTGAAGTGTCGTTTTCCAGATTGTCGCCCTGGCAGGGGAATAGTCCTGCTCCCTCATATGTGTCGTTTTAACACTGTCGTGTTAGAAGTGACAATGGTCCTGATAATATTTCCAAGCATTGCTGTTACACGATTCAATGAAAGTGTCGTTTTTAGAGTGTCACTGTTGAAAATATACGTATCTTATGAAATGTCGTTTTCCAGACTGTCGCCTTGGCGGGAGAATAGTCCTCTATATTTGTCGTTTTAACACTGTCGTCTTACAAGTGAGAATAGATCTGATAATATTTCCAAGCATCGCTGTTACAAGGTTCAATGAAACTGTTGTTTTCAGTGTGTCGCTGTAGAAAATATACATATCTTATGAAGTGTCGTTTTCCAGACTGTCGCCCTGGCAGGGGAATAGTCCTGTTCCCCCACATGTGTCGTTTTAACACTGTCGTCTTAGAAGTGACAATGGTCTTGATAATATTTCCAAGCATTGCTGTTACACGGTTCAATGAAAGTGTCACCGTTGAAAATAGAACGGGAGAATGGTCCACATAATATTTCCAACCATACCTGTTACATGTACATGATTCAATGAAAGTGTCGTCTTTAGAAAAAATCATATACATGTACATGTATGATTTCATACAGGAAGACTTCCACCAGTCACGAAGATCCACTGTATACAATAACACAGAGAACTCTCGTGATCGCTTACATGGAGTAGCAACCGAATATCTGCGCAAGCGCAGGAGAAAAAAACGTATTTAAATGGAAGTTTTGGGGTTAGAGTGGACCAATTATGGTCCGGTTAGGCCGAGTGAGATGTCATCGTAAAGCATTCGTGGGGGACCATCCGACTGGACTTATGTGTCGTCCGTTTTCAACATTTTGCGATGACCTACAAAACAGGGTTTTCCTCAGCTAAACACCCCGTA
Organism: Hanleya hanleyi; assembly: GCA_036873755.1. NCBI lineage: Eukaryota > Metazoa > Mollusca > Polyplacophora > Lepidopleurida > Hanleyidae > Hanleya > Hanleya hanleyi. The sequence goes on from JAVTVY010022371.1 coordinate 46,798, forward strand.
CAATGTCCCGGTGTAGAGCGATGACATCATCGGGGACCACCATGTTTATTCTCTGGTGTGAATGGATTGATATATACAACCATACGTTAGTATTTATAATAGCAAAAGATAAAACACTGGTATGCTAGGCCGTTAAGTCGTTAACCTAGACGTTAATGCGTTCAGATAGGGCGTTTAAGGCGTTACTGTAAAATTCGCCACAAATGTCACAGGGTAAATATACTGGGTATCTGCCTTCCCTACTACTAAGTGGCAAATGAATTACTTCCCTTGATTGTTTTCGAAATCGAGAGACTACGCAACAACACTCCCATTTCTATGACTCACCAGGTGTAAAGTCCGTTTTTTTTGGTTCTGTGAAAACATGCACCCATCCATGACTTCAGCGGCCTGGAGGAGCGCTTCACATGGATACCCTCCCCGACACAGTACTATTGGCCCACCTCGACCCCAAAACGTCCATTCCAATGCCTTTTCCCCAACATTCCATGGCTGCGCATGCGCAACATTGCGATACTTTTACTTCACATCAGTCTAGTTGGACGCTACCCAATCAGAGCTTCAAACTGATACCCCACACACGACCCATTCGGACCACTATAGGTCCACTTTGACCCCAAAACGTCCATTCTAGTGCCCTTTACCAACAATTCCGTCTGTGCATGCGCAGAATGTTGAAAACGGACGACACATTAGTCCTGTCGGATGGTCCCCCACGGATGCTTCACGATGAAAGCTCACACGGCCCAATCGAACCACTATTGGTCCATCTCGACCCCAAAACGTCCATTCAAATACCCTTTTTCTGCTGCGCATGCGCAGATATATGATATTCCCATCCCACACCCATTCAGCTGGACGCCCCCCACGAGTGCTTCCAACTGATACCTCACACGACTCAATCGGGCCACTATGGGCTCCCCTCGACCCGAAAACGTCCACCTCGATCTCTCTGCCTACCGCGCATGCGTCATCAACATTTTCCAACAAAAGTTAACGCATGACCTCGAGATCACTCCCATCGTGTTCTACAGCTCGAGGCAAAGAAAACAAGGTGCTACACCCCATACCGCAAATGTCCATGAGTGGGTTTCCCATTGGGACCAACATTGTCCATTGCGCCAGAATGGACCTAACATGTCCACCCCAGACCTGCCTGAACTTATCAGCGAAAGTCATTCAACTCATGGTCTCGAGACTCCTCTCATCGTGTTCTACATCGCGAGACAAATAATACAAGGTGCTACACCCCATAGTAGAATCCACCAAAAAATGATCACCCCAATACTAATACTAATACTCCTTGGGACAGCCGCCAACAGTGTTATTGCCCCGTCAGAGTTGTCGTCATTGCGTTCAGAGTGAATATACGGCGCTTCGATCTTAGTTTTCGTATCATCCGGAAAACGGGGGATTTGCCCCCTGGACGCCATTTTTGATGATCTTACACAAACGAACCTGTACGGATGTTTTTTTCAACTTTTGCGAGTGATTGTACCATGCTATATTATATAAAGCTAACGGATCCGCGTATTTATGAATGCATTCATACCACAGAAGACAACATGTTGCGATTTGCTGGTTCCCGATGACATCATGCTCCATCGGACATCTTGGACTAACGTAGGACATACGTTGTACGGCCCCCAATATGAAAATAGTCATCTTGACAGTTCAAATATAAATGCATTAGAGTTATACATATATTCTTTATTATTATTATTATACGCTTACACTCTTTATTACTACATGCTTACGCGAGACCAATTAGGATTATAATAGTGTTTAGCATAACACTTCTTTAAGAATGTAAACAACACACATGTTACGACGGTCGTCCATCGCCGTATATTAGGCTCCTGCGCATGGACAGTCGGATCGCTACCGGCTACTGTTTACATGTTGCCCGACCTTAAATAACCAATCAACCACCCATTCCGGTGATTCAGGCGAGCCCCGCGTATTTGAAGTGTCGTTGACATGGGAGTATTTTCTCTTCGCGAAGTTTTCTCCGAGGAAGTGACCGCATCACCGCGGAGGAATACATCTCACGAGGTCTTTTGTCCGAACTATAGTGAACTTGACCTCTGTGATGTCATCGCCACGTCACGCCACAATTAAGTCAGGAAAGTACGTCAATAGACCGCAATTTAGCCTTTCTATACTACTGAGAAATCATATAACTGGGCTTCTAAATGCAAGTCACCTAGAATCCGGATCCCAATTGATATGCAAATACTCAAGTCTCTCAAACTCAGACAAAATTTTCATTCTGTCCAGTTTGTTAGAGGCAACCTTCCACTCATTTAAATTTCAAAACATGTGTTCTGGGGAGTCATTGCACTTGATACAGTGGTTTAAATGGCTATCTAACATGTCTGACCACTGTACGAATATTCAATCCAAAATACTTTTGGAGAATTCAAACACCCATATTTTCAAAATATTTCCCATTATATTGTAAATCTCAAATAATTTGGCTAGATAATATTTATAAAAAAAGTTGTTTTGCTTTCTTATACCTCTTCGACATGGGCGAAGAAATGCATTGGTCGATTATCTCGGGGTTCGAGATAATTCTGCATTCTCATTGGACAATTATTTCGGGGTCCAACATTTTTCTGCATTCTCATTGGACGATTATCTCAGGGTCCGAGATAATTCTGCATTCTCACTGGACGATTATCTCGGGGTCCGAGATAATTATCTCGGGATAATTCTGCGTTTTCATTGGTCGATTATCTCGGGTTCCGAGATAATTCTGCATTCTCATTGGACAATTATCTCAGGCTCCAAGATAATTAAAAAAACATCTTTTCCATGTCTTTTCCATGCTTCCGTATATTTCTCTACAACAGGGAAGTGGTGAACGATTTTCACTGGTCCTGGCAATTAAAACCTTAGAGCAATATCAAAGTACGACCGTAATGTGCAAGATTTTTGTTGTACTTTTCATAGCTCGTGTCTATTCCGCTTGACCCGTGACTGAACTGTACCATGATTGTCAGGATACTAATATGAATATTTACAATCAAAGCGTCAATAAGATACAATTGGAGCGATATGCAAGAAAACGACTTTGAAATTCATTTGGAAAACAGAATATATATCTGATAGAGATTTGATAATAGGCTCATCATAGCATCACTGTTGGCATCACTGTGAAACAGGTTCCTCCAATCGACAACTCAGTAACAAACGCACAACAGACGAGCGGTTTGTCGAATGAGCATTGATACAAGCGGCTCAAAGCAGCCTAATCCAAATAGATCACGTATCTGATGTGTCTGGTACGTCATTTTCTATCTCACATGACAACTCTGCCTTCTGGGACTTTAGAATTCACTCGTTATCTCTCGAACATATTGCTTCGTAAATTTCCGTTCCGGTAGTCCCGTCAATTCATCTTACATCACGAGATCCGCTCAAAATCTGACCATCGGCAAAGTCAATCAACGTCTTCAGCTATCACCAGATTCATAGAAGATCATGTATTCGTATACTTTAGTTAGGTTATTGGATTGCTCATATGCTAAGGACGATAAACACAGTCACGTGACCGCAACCGGAAGTAACGTCACAAGACTGGTGGCGCCCCCTGTCGGAAGTAGGTCAATAAGGGTCCTGATCTCCTTTTAGACCTCTCACGACATAGGCGATCCGTATTACTTCGATTTCGAGTAGACCAACGTGGTAGTGCTAGATGACCTGATGAGTGCGACCAAGGACAATTCGCCGACTTGTTTACTAAAGGGTCCAATCATCGGAATCTGTCCGTCATCTATTTGACCCAGAATCTCTTTCCTCAAGGGAAGGCGTCCAGACATATTGCATTGAACTGCCAATACATTGTGTTGTTCTCAAATCCCATCGACAGAGCACAAATCCGTGTGTTTGGTAGTCGAATTTATCCTGAGAACATCGGCCATTTCATGCAGGCGTTTCAAGGCGTGACAAGTCGCCCGTACGGCTATCTGTTCATATACTTAACAGCTCATACCCCCGAAGATCGCCAGGGAAGTGGTGAACGATCTTCACTGGTCCTGGCAATTAAAACCTTAGAGCAATATCAAAGTACGATCGTAATGTGCAAGATTTTTGTTGTACTTTTCATAGCTCGTGTCTATTCCGCTTGACCCGTGACTGAACTGTACCATGATTGTCAGGATACTAATATGAATATTTACAATCAAAGCGTCAATAAGATACAATTGGAGCGATATGCAAGAAAACGACTTTGAAATTCATTTGGAAAACAGAATATATATCTGATAGAGATTTGATAATAGGCTCATCATAGCATCACTGTTGGCATCACTGTGAAACAGGTTCCTCCAATCGACAACTCAGTAACAAACGCACAACAGACGAGCGGTTTGTCGAATGAGCATTGATACAAGCGGCTCAAAGCAGCCTAATCCAAATAGATCACGTATCTGATGTGTCTGGTGCGTCATTTTCTATCTCACATGACAACTCTGCCTTCTGGGACTTTAGAATTCACTCGTTATCTCTCGAACATATTGCTTCGTAAATTTCCGTTTCGGTAGTCCCGTCAATTCATCTTACATCACGAGATCCGCTCAAAATCTGACCTTCGGCAAAGTCAATCAACGTCTTCACCTATCACCAGATTCATAGAAGATCATGTATTCGTATACTTTAGTTAGGCTATTGGATTGCCAGTGGTTGGACAATTTTGCATACAGCTCAATGAACACTGTGTTGCGTCTTAGGATGACAGGCGGCAACTTAGCAAAACGTGGTCTACAATGTGTATATATGCTGCTAGCCTGAACTCGTGCATTGCACGCTTTGTATCCTAGCTTCGAAGATTCCCACTTGTTATATATCACGTAAAATATATTTTCTTTTTTCAAAATTATCACCGGTTGGAGTGTTATTCCTCCTCCTCAAAAAAGTTCACAATGTAAATTAACCTCCAAACAGGGTGTTCTCCTCTTCTTCCGTGTCGATAGACCCTGTTTGCGACCATTTTATATGTAGCCTTTCAGAAGTCAATGGTCCCAAACCCTGATTACGTATTATATCTCTCTCAATCACGTGATGAATGGTGTATTCATTCATCCGCATGAACACTTATTCAGAAATTTAACATCGCTTATGTAACACGAAACCAATTAAATTGTCATTGTCAACGCTAATTGACAATTATATATTCCTATATGTACCCCGATACACCAAATTAAAGCTTGTTCTACCGACTCTGCCAGTCCAGGGACCTCGGGCTGGCAATTAGGTTGAAGGTCATGTTACCTGAGGGAGGTGAGTAGTAGATAAAGACGATCTGGGCGCCCATTGACCTCAAAAATGGGCCAAACCACTTTTAGTCGGGAGGGGTGCAAGGTTGTTTATGCAAAAAATGGTTTGACCCAAAGGAGAGGTCAAGTTCAATATAGTTCTGGCACTTCCGGTCAAGTGGCCGGAAGTGACCTTTGGGCATGTATTCCTCCGCGGTGATGCGGCCTGGCGGTGAGGCGGTCGCGGGAAGAAACCTCCGCGGACAGAAACTAGTCCGCAGTGATGCGGTCGCGGGGAGAAGCCTCCTCGAACAGAAAGTAGTCCCATGTCAAGGGCCATACGCGGGACGTTGCTTTTCGCTTGATTCGCATATGACGTCACTATGACGTCACATTCGGTCACGTGACATCCGGGTCACAAGTCACATCCGGGTCAAAATGTCAAAGGTCACTTCTGGTTACGTGACGGCCCAGCAGCATGTCAAAAGGCAGCGCCGGGGGTCAAAGTTCACTTCCGGTCACGTTACCGGAACCAGATGTGAAGTCACAGAGGTCATGTGCAAATTGTTGAGGTCAGTATATGCCCAGATCAACTTATTCCCGGAAATGACCTTTGACCCCTGCGCGCCATCATTAATATCCGGTATTGTGCGCATGCGCATGGGTCAAAGGTCACTTCCGGTCACGTGACAAGAATCGGAAGTAACGTCACAAGACTGGTGGCGCCCCCTGTCGGAAGTAAGTCAATAGGGGTCCAGCTGCGCTTTTACAATAGCGCATATTAAAAATGATGCACAGGGGTCACTTCCGGGTCACGTGACAGCCTGAAGTTATCGCCCCTTAGTTCCAGTTTTTGCCACCAGGGCAACGAATGGTTAATACGACCGATGATGTCACAAGTAGGTTAACAGCGCCCCCTGGTGTCAACGGACATGCAGATCCCCTTTATGGGTATTAATAATGGTAGCGCCCCCTGGTGTCAATATGCTCAAAGATAACCTTTTACAATACCGGATATTAATAATGGTGCAACAAAGGTCACTGCCGGGTCACATGACAGCCCGAAGTTATCTCTCCCTAGTTGCAGTTTTTGCCACCAGGGCAAAAAGTGGTTAATACGACCGATGACGTCACAAATAGGTCAACAGCGCTCCCTGGTGTCAATGGGACTGCAGATGCGCTTATGCGCAACCGATATATACGACGGTCAGTGAGTGAGTGATGCCCGACGCCCGTGAGGCATGCACAACACACGTCTTAACGCATGGACGCACTAACGATGGTGAGTGAGTGAGTGAGTGAGTTGTCATATCAGATCGTTTCCACACCATTAGCCTCAGTCTGTATCCACGCTCTGACTGGTCGAGTACATGTCCGTTCTGTCAGAAGACGCTCTTTCATCGCGCGACAATATACTCAGACATATGCGTCTAATGCATAGACGAGAGACACCACCGAGTCCCGCTATATGTTCACCAAATAGAGTAGAACATCCCTATACGATGACGGTGAGCGGCCCTACGGGATGTGAAAGACGTCCTGATTGATGAAGTTCTTAGAGGAAGGCGTGGCAACCCCAGCTCCGACACGCGTTGTATGGTGTTATAGCCAATGTCAGCCCGCGTTCGAAACTTCGCGATTACAGAATGTGAGTTTCGTCCTAGGAATTCCTCACGACATAGACGAACCGTATTACTTCGAATCCGAGCAGACCAACGTGGTAGTGCTAGATGACCTGATGAGTGCGGCCAAGGACAATTTGAAAATCGCCGACTTGTTTACTAAAGGATCCAATCATCGGAATCTGTCCGGCATCTATTTGACCCAGAATCTCTTTCCTCAAGGGAAAGCGTCCAGAGATATTGCATTGAACTGCCAATACTTTGTGTTGCTCTCAAATCCCATCGACAGAGCACAAATCCGTGTGTTTGGTAGTCGAATTTATCCTCAGAACATCGACCATTTCATGCAGGCGTTTCAAGGCGTGACAAGTCGCCCGTACGGCTATCTGTTCGTAGACTTAACAGCTCATACCCCCGAAGATCGTCGGTTGACGACCCACCTGTTACCCGGCGAGAGGTCACCACAACGTCATATACCCCTACATCATCCACCGAATCCACGCCTGGCAGCACCCATCCAGCAGCAGCAACCCATCCCCATACAGCAGGTTCCCTTCATACCAGCAGTCCCGGAATATCACCCAACCGTGACGAACCATCCCAACCCCGTACAAGGGAATGAACATAATGTGAACTGGAGGCTATGGAAGAATTTGTTCAAAAAAGTATGGACGCCGAGATGAGCGAGACGTTGGAGGCCTTAGAAAACAAGTTTCACCACAAAGGGTATTCGAAAGAGGAAGCCGCGATGTCAGCCCATAACACATTGGCACCCAGACTACGACGGGATTTACGGCAGCAGTATGCCGACCTCGTGACTCATATGAACTTGCTGGAGAAGGACCCGGTCCATATGAAAATCGAAAGGACAGCGTCGATGTTGGAAACCTCAGGCATGAACTGGAAAGCCGCGTATGTCAGAGCAATAGCTCAAAAGAAGCACTTGTTTACACGCATTATTAAAAGGCGTTAAGGCGTTAAGATTGGGCGTTAAGGCTTAACGACGGGCGTTGATGGGCGTCCCTATATTTCGATGAATTAGTGTCATTTCCATGAAAATGAGAGCTTCTGGGCTATTTTACCAGGGCGTTGAAGCGTTAAGCTGGGCGTTGGTGGGCGTTACTGTCTATAAAAGCAAGCGTATGCCAAAAACGTGCACTGTCGACGTTCAACCATCAACATGGTTATACATGCTCTGAGTGCGAACGTACGTTCACCAGACATTACGATTTGATGCGACATGAGAAAATTATACATAGGATTGAAAACTCCGAGTAGTCCACTGAGGCGGATGCAACCGAGCTTGCTGAGAGTCTATCTACTGATACGGGGAGCTTGACCTCAGCTAGTCAGCCTACGTCCCAGGGAAGTGAGGCAGAACCTACCTTCTGGGATCGTATTGTGCATGAAGCTATTCATAGTTATGCTGTGGTAATCGAAGACGGCGGACAGGATAACGTACAACAGGCATACACCCAAATGCGCCCCTGCATCAGGAAAACAGCCATGGCCATATATAAACGGTATAGCCTGCTCCCGCTTGAAACGAAATGCGACCCCATGCACAGGTCCATCATGAAGACCAAGCGTCACTTGGAAGAAGATATGGGGTTACCACCCACAGAGGCCTTGAAAAATGCGATCAGATTGCCCAAACAACTGTTTCAGGATATGCTGCCCGAACAATATCCAGGCCTGGCCGACGACGATTAGAACAAACGGATGAGAGCGAACATGGCCGAAGATTGAACTTCCTCAAATGGCGACTTCTGATTGGACAAGAGCAGCCGAGAATACATCTAACGGGCAAGAACGAATATGACAGATACAGCGCCAAATGGCGGCCTCTGATTGGACGAGAGTACTTGAGTTGTAAACATACCCAACGCGGTTCCCCCAGCGAGGGTATGATGTAACATTGGGGAGAATAAACTATATGAAAACTTGTTGTTGTTGTTCTCTCATCTGTCATCCTTGTTGTTGTTGTTCTCTCATCGATTTTTATACATCATCTTTCGTTAATACTGACCAACTGCGCATGCGTAGCACGATTCGACTACCAACAAACACCATACCGTTCGTCGTCTACATGCAGAGAGCTACAAGATGACACCTCATCGACGCATTCAGACCACGGATGGTCACTCTCTACCCCAAAACCTCATACCTTTTCCCAAAATTCTCTGTCTGCGCATACGCAGGATGTTGAAAACGAACGTCACACCCACGCTTCACATTGATACCTCACTCGACTCAATCGGATCAAGAGTGGCCCATATCGGCCCAAAAACGTCCCCTCCCCTACCATTTATCTACTGCGCATGCGCAGAATGACGTCAGTTCCGTCTCACCCATCCACTCGGATGCCCCATCACGTGTGCTTCACATTGATACCTCACTCGACTCAATCGGATCAATAGTTGCTCATATCGGCCCCAAAACGTCCCCTTCCCATACCCTTTTCCCACAATTCCCTGTCTGCGCATGCGCAGAATGTTGAAAACGGACGTCACGCCCATCACGCCAGATGCTCCCTCGCGTACGCTTTACATGGGTACCTCACTCGACTCAATCGGACCATTAGGGGCCCTCTAGGCCCCAAAACCTCTATTGCCATACATTTTTGTCTACTGTGCATGCGCAGAATGGCGTCAGTTCCACGTCTCACCCATCCCGCCAGATGCTCTCTCACGTATGCATTACATTGATACCTCACTCGACTCAATCGGACCACTAGGGGCCCACCTCGGCCCCAAAACGTATATTTCCATACCCGTTGTCTACTGTGCATGCGCAGAATGTTGAAAACGGACGTCACAGCCATCCCGTCGGATGCTCCCTCACGTATGCTTCACATCGATACCTCACTCGGCCGAATCGGACCAATAGGGGCCCCTCCGGCCCCAAAACGTCTATTTCCAAACCCGTTGTCTACTGCGCATGCGTAGAATGACGTCAGTTCCACCTCTCACCCATCCCGTCGGATGCTCCTCCACGTATGCTTTACAATGATACCTCACTCGACCCCATCGGATCACCAGGGCCCCTCTCGCCCCCAAAACGTCCACCCAGCGCTATTTACCCACTACGCATGCGCACAGTGACTTTTTGAAAAAAAGTTCAACCAATCGCTTCGGAACTCCGCCCATCGTGTTCTACGTGATGAGACGTGAACAACAAGATCCCACAACCCATACCACAATGTGCATGTGTGGGTTTCCCATTAGGTTCAACATTGTGGAGTGCTCCAGTATGGTGATCGATCCTCTGGTAGATATATATATGTTATTTTCAACCTTGGTTTGTATCATATGACTCGTGGTGTAAGGGATAGCGTGTTCGCCTCTAGATAAAGCTACCCGGGTTCAATTCCCGCTGGGACCCTTTCCCTTCTCCCATTGTATGGCTATGACGAGAGTTCCCCACTTGCCATTTATAATGGGTAAATAGATGGCGATATTGTCGGGGACCCGGTGCATTCCATTGATGCTTCGGAAGGGCGGATAAAGGCTATATATTCTCCCGGATAGGGCCGGAGGTTGCCGGATATGACCAGACATTATATTCCCGGACATTGCCGAAAATGACCGAACATTATATTCCCGAAGATTGCCGAACATCCCAGATGATTCTCACGAAAACCCGCGTATTTGAAATCTCAGCACGATAAAGACGACCTGGGCGCCCACTGACCTCAAAAATTTGCATCTGACCTCTGTGACGTCACTTCCGGTTCCTGTCACGTGACCGGAAGTGACCTTTGAACTCGGCACTGCAACTTCCGGTCACGTGACCGGAAGCCGGGGTCAAAGGTCACTTCCGGTCACGTGACCGGAACCGAAAGTTACGTCACAGAGGTCATATGCAAATTGTTGAGGTAAATGGGCGCCCAGATCGTCTTTATCTACTACTGAGGTAACAGACTAATTGAATTGTACAAAGATCCCTACCAGCCATTTAGTTGCCATGGATGTTGGGGTCCTGCACTGCATCAAGGGATAGAAGTAGTATTTTATTGTCATGGATGTAGGGAGCCTACGTCATCAAGTTTCAGTACAATTTCGAACTATTCACTTCTTGTTCCGTTAGAACTTTGCTCAGTCGAATCGATAATGTCGTATTCTCTCTCAGTTAGATTACGTTTAGATAGTTAATTTTCACCTTTTCAACGAAAAATAATTCTGCTGAATAATTTCAGCATTTTAGCGCAAGAAACCTTTCCGAGATGGCGGCGTTGTTGGCTGTCGTGCAAAAAAGCATGTGCGTGAACCTGCCTTTCACTCTCGCGCCCTTCACTCTCGCGGGATTACGATGTGACTTACACTCTCAGAAATATTCAGGAAATACTCCTGAATTGATCAGGTTGTACATTCACAACTCGATTTCATGTATTTTACCTGAAACCCAGGTTTAGTTTCCTGAAATTCAGGTATATCATCCATGAAATTAATTGGAGCTAAATTTCCTGAATTTTAGAGGATTTTACGTACCTGAATAGGGTCGTGATCTTATTAATCAGGGTGATAAATTTGCCTGAAATTCAGAGGAGATCCTCTCATTCAGGAATTTTTTTCCTGAATTTCAGGTAATCAGCCTGAATTTCAGACAAAATCCCTGAAATTAATTTGTGGATATACAACCCGATCAATTCAGGAGTATTCCCTGAATATTTCTGAGAGTGTATTCTTATTGGTTTTGGTCTCAATGGCTGCTAGTTTAACATTCTCCCTTCTTCGATAGGTTGGTAAGCTGTTAATTGATGGCTTCTGTCCCCGACCATTAATAATGATAGGCCTACTGTGTAGGCTGTGTTTCTGCAATAATATAAGTACTTTCCACCTTTTCGCTTACCACAATGTCATTGTGTATCACAGAAATACGTTTCATGTAGACTGTTTATATTAACGACATATATACGGAAGTCATCATATATATCATGAGACTGTGTAATTCCGCTACCTGAGTGTTTTCGTTAGTCTCTGTGTTAAGGACTATGGATCAGTGATGATCAGTCTAAACTTGATGTCCACAGTCTAATCGGCCTCGTATTTCATTTCATGAAAATGTTTCAAAAGATAAGTCGGTTGTGTTAAACATTTTAAAGGTCAACCCAAACGATCTGAGGTCAAAAATATAAAAAAAATAGTACTTTCGATTCTGAAAATAATATTTTTTTTATAATTTTGTGCCGCCTGGTTGGCGAGATATTGCCGTTTGAAAGGTGAACATCGCTCTCCTGTCAATTCCAGTTGTGACGTCACGGAGGGACAGCCGTCTTGTATTCTCTATGTTAAAGCCGTATACCACAGTCATAAGTAGCTGCTGATTTCTGGAGATTTTCGGAGTATCGGGGCATCATTTGTTAAATATGCTGCGACGTTGTGTAGTGGGAGGTTGCAGTTTTACTAGATGACGGTGTTAGTATTCATTTGTGGCATAAAGACGAGAAAATCGCTGTAAATTGGACGAAATTTGTACGCAACACGAGGGTGTGGAAAGAGGGCCCGAGCCAGTACTCGCATAATTTGGTCGGCACATTTTGACAGAAAGACATCATTCGGGGACCTCTACAAACCAAATTTAAAGAGAACAGCTATTCCAACTATCAAATCTAAGAACAATCAGAATGTGACAGCAAAAAAATCGGACAAGGAGAATCTATCTACCACGGACATCGGCTGAACGAACCGTGCCTGCAAGCGAGGCCTCGGGCAGGGAGACGGCTGTACATGCCCTGCTCGCTCTCGCGTCCCCGATGAACGCACAGAATGCTATCCATGATGTGGCATTTGTTGCTTGAGCACCTACAAGTTAGACTGGATGAATCTCTATTTCATATGTACTATTTAATAATAATAAAATTATCTTTCTTAAATATATATACGTTTGATAAGTAAATAAATAAAACAATAAATAAAAAAAAATAAAAAAATTATTGTTGTCATAATGGTTGTCACTGTCAGAGTCGGAGCCGTACGGCTCAAATTGATAGGGCTGAATTCCGTCGTTGGTCTTCAAACAACTGTTATTTTGCCCGTCATCATCCTCCTCTATGTCTACTTCATCTTCTTGGCAAAAAATATTTCCATCAGAGGAGCTGATATCGCTCGAATCGACATCTGAATCGGAGCTCTGACTGCACTCGCTTCCCATGTTCTCCGTTATTTTTTCTCAGACAATTGCCCTGCGTGACGTCATCAACCCAGCTGTGAAAGTGTGAAAAAGCCCACTTTGCTCCCATATTACGTGTGTTTCTGATCGGATTAGAATTTTTCCAATATTTTTTTCATACAAAGTGAAGTATGAACTATGATTTTTAAGGATTTTTAGACAAAAAAAAATCCGTTTGGGTTGACCTTTAACCGGACAAGCTTGCTATAACGTGTAATAAATATACCATGTACAGCTGACCTCTCGTTATTCAGACCGTAGCACCAAAAGTGCTGATTAATTTTCGAGACATACTTTTTAGGTCGTAAATGTATACCCATTGTGGTTCAGACACCGGTATTGTTCTCGTCGATGTACATTATTCACTAGATCAATTAACATATTAATTGAGTTTGCACATTTGAATAAATGAGAAGAGAATGCTGCCTGTATGTTACAGCCAACCAAGTAATATTATAGAACTCTATATCAGAGCAGGTGAGACGATATACATGTATGACAGGCATACTACAAGCACTAATATTACAATTTGGATGCACTTTATAAACTGAATGACGAGAGAGAGCGATTCAGAGAGAGAGAAGTAAAAAAACGTTTGATTATCCTCAATGTTACATCATATCCAAGTTGTGAGAGTCGCCCTGGGTATGTTTATTATGATGTTTATTGTCTTTGTGTGTCATCATCATCATGGCTGATCTTGTCCAATGAGAAGCCCCCTTTTGAGAAGCCGCCTGTTGGCTCCTTGCCGGTCATGTTTGCAGTTGTCCTTGTTCGTCGTCCTTTTGTTCGGATCCACGCCTAAGCGTCCTCGAGCAGTCCAGGATACTTTAACGGTGGCGTATAGTGGAACAGCTGTATTCGCATTTAACCGCATTTTACAGATCTTCTGTGAGTGGTAGCCCCATATCCTCGTCCATGTGACCCTTGCATTTCATGATGGTCCTGTATACGTGTAACTCTTGCTGATGATGACGAAACTAGGGCCTGTTAGTGAAGTATTTATCAAGGAGAGAACAACACCAGAATTGAATTGCAAGCTAGTCACCGTATATCTGAAATATACGGAAGACATTTATTTATTTAGTTGATGGCCAATCAGGCAAATGAATTTCACAATAAATCGAAGCAAATCTGTCTGACAACTCCCGCGGCTATCTGTTTTAAATCAGCGCCATTTGTGTAAGACCATGCATAATGACAGAATATTACATATGCGACTGTCAAAATTTCCAGCTTGATCTGAGTGTAGCTTTTCCGGAAACCCATATTGTGTTATGAAGTGCTGATACAAGGCCTTGGCCGTGGTTTTGCCTGTCTAGTTCCGTGTTGGCACAACTTGAGTGAATTTCGTGAAGTGGTCCGTAATTACCAACAGGTGCTCGTACCCACAAGTTGGTTTCATGTAAGAAAATCAACGCAAACTAATTCCAACGACTGGGAAGTAATGATTGGCGTCAGGGGTGCACGATCACCTTCAGCCTTGCGGCATATACATCGATGGCATCCTCGAACTTTCCGCTCCACATCAGCTGCCCAGCCGAGCCAGAAGAAATGTGTCTACACCAGTTCTGCAGTTTTTCCCATTCCAGGATGACCTAGACCATCATGGAGCTCTGTCATCGCTCTGTCTCGAAGTGACTTTGGTGTAAGAAGACCCATCTTGTTTCAGAATCTTGCGGAAGTTGTATCTTGTCTCTCTGACCCAATATCTTGGCCACCTCTCCATCCTGAATACCACTTGATCACTTCCTTCAAGCTGGTATCGTCTTCACGCAACAACTGGAGGTTCAGATTCTCTAACACCGGGGTGTTTTGCAGTTGCTCTAATACTCTGACGTTTGTGCTCAGGCAGTGCACATATCCGTCCCCCAGATCCCGCACGTCACTACATCAGCAGCGATTGGTAGACGTGAGAGTGCATCAGTATCTGGATTTGTTTTTCTGCTCTTGTAATGTATGAATAAGTTGTAGCCTGCCAACTGCGATACTAGTGGCATCTAGTTTTGCCGTTGTTAAAACATATGTGACAGGGTTGTTATCAATCCACACCTCGAATGTTTGGCCGTGCAAAAAATCATGGTATTTCGTAGACACCGCCCACTTAAGAACCAAGAACTCCAACTTGTGGGCTGGGTAGTCCTTCTCTGAGGGGCTCAGGCTACGACTGGCACACGCTATTACCCGAAGTCTGTCATTATGGTTCTGGTACAATATTGCCCCTAAGCCTTCACCGTTGGCGTCAGTGTGGAGCTCGAAAGGTATGGAGAAATCAGCGTACCACAGAATTGGAGCCGATACCAACCTCTGTTTCAGTTCCTCGAATGCTTCCTGCTCCACTGTTCCCCAGCTAAATTTGCCAGCACGTATCCTGGAAGTTTTTCTCTTCCTAGTCGTATCTTTGACTTTCAATAATTCATGTAGAGGTCGCGCGATCTTCGCGAAATCTTTAACGAATCGCCGATAAAAACCCACGAACCCCAAGAAACGTCTAATCTCATCTACGGCTGTAGGAGCAGGCCAGTCCTCTACCACGTTGGTTTTCTCTGGATACTTCTTGATCCCATCCTTAGATACCAAATGCCCCAAGTACTTGACTTCCGGTTGCAGAAATTGCCATTTGCTAGGTTTTGCCTTGAGTTCATACTTTTGCAGTCTTTCAAGAACCAATTCCAGTCGGCGCAAGTGTTCCTCTAGAGTAGATCAGCAGGTCGTCTAACAATATAAGACACTTATTCAGGTGCAGGTTCCCGAGGCACCGTTGCAGTAAACGTTGAAGAGTCGCCGGGTTGTTCGTTAGCCCGAATGGCATCATTTAGAATTCGAAGAATCCAAGTGGTCCCACTGTCAAAGCGGTCGTCTCCCTGTGTGCCTCCTCTACCTCCACCTGCCAGTATCCAGGTTTTAAATCCATAACTGTAAAGTACCGTGCTCCGGCCAAGGTTTCGAATGTTTCGTCCAATCGGGGTAGTGCAAAAGCATCTCTCTTAGTTCGACGGTTGAGCTCCCTATAGTTCACACACATGCGAAGAGTGATGTCCTTCTTGCGGACCAAAACTACCGGGAATACCCAAGGCCTCTGAGAATGCCGAATAATACAGCTCTCCAGGATCTCGTTAAGGTGTTCCCTCACCTCCTGTAGTATTGACGGTGGGATGTGGCGATGACGAAGTTTCAAAGAAGTATCATCAGTCAGATTGATTTTGTGCTTCGTTACATCAGTTCGTCCATAGTCCGAGTCACTTTTGGCAAACACAGAGTCGTACTTCAAGATCAGGCCTTCAGTTCGTCTTTAGCCGCAACAGGCCACTTTCCAACCAATCTGTATCTTGACGTACAGATGGTGTACTAGGTTTTTGGTCGACTGGCGACGCATTCTCCGATGAAACAGCAGCAGCGGCGCTATCCTTACACAAGATCGTCTTCTTAGGTAAGTATATAGGTTTCCTCGACAGATTCACCACCTGTAGACTGATGCGTGCAGTAGACCCAAATTCAGCATTGACCTCCAGTAGTGAGGTCTGGACCAATAGTCCCTCAGGTAAACCTCCCTGATCCAAAGGTTCCGCAATCACTGACATCCTGTAATTAAATACCATTGGGATTCTGATTGTACCGGTCAGCACAGCCACCTCTTCTGGACCAATGACTTCCCGCCTTGTAGTCTTTACAGATCCCAGAAATCCATGTCCGTCCCGTCCTCTCTGAAAACTGCATACTATGGTATACCATTTGCCAAGCCTGGCTGAGGTGACCATCACCCTTGTCCATATTGTTCTCAAAGGAGCGTCTTATCAAGCCTGTGCCTATCACCACAGGAACTTTCTCAGAGTAAGCATGACCAGGGACTACCAGAACCACAGTTCTGTATTGCTCTCCAGGACTAATTTCGATCTGTACCTCTGAGTACCCGACGTATGGCATGGTGTGGCTCCCCCCCCCCCCCCCCCCCGCTGTTTCAATCGTAACCAGATCACATGAGCTTCTTATATCCACATCAGGAAGTTTCTCTGGTAGAAACGCTTCAGAGACCGTTGATTCGTCAGCTTTCGTATCAATACACGCCACGGTTACTAGCCCACCTACAGTAACCACGGAAAGACTATTTTCCCCCACTGTCTCCTTTCAAATATCCACATCTATAAAAGGGTGTGTAGTATCGCCTAGCGCTCGCCCCGCGCCGCTGGTGATTTCTCGTTTCCCTGCCACTTCCGCTTGTTTGGGCAGTTCCGCGCCAGAAGTTCTGCTTTGCTGCACCTGTAACACCTCATTCCCTTATCTTCATTGCCTGTGGCCTCTAACTTGGCTACGGCGATTTCCCAACTCATACATTTTTTGAATAACCTCATTTTGAAGTCATGTCTGAAGTGCTATTCTAGTCTGTGGTTGACTGTATCTGATATCTCACCCTTTGTTGCAGACGCTTTACCCTAATTCCCGGACCTGGACATATTGTCATGCACAGCTGCCCTAGCATCTCAGAGTAGATAATTAAAAGCCTCTCCAGAATCGAACTTAGGTCGGATGGCTGATCGAACTTCATGATCCCAGAGTCCACTCCAGAACTTGGTACGAAGCATCTCGTTCGTCCTAGCCAGCCTATGCCCATTTTGTTCAGCTATTTTCAGCAGACTCTCTAACCTGCAGCCCCAGACCTCCACGTTTTCATCTTCCCGTTATCTCGCACTGTACAAATCTTCTAGGAGTGCGTCGGTGGTGAGGACATTGCCGAAGATTGTATCAAACTTTGATACAACTTCATCCACTGTGATGCCATGCCCCATATTCAGCAAGACAGCACAAGCTGTGCCCTTCAAGGACCTCCTAATGGCTGGCAAAACTCCACTTTGGGGAAACCCCTCTGCCAAAAGACTTCGCTGTTCATGTCGCCATTGGCTGTACTGAACTTCTCCTTTGGCGTTATCCCCTGAAAAGAATGATATCTTCAACGGGGACTGAAGATATGACAGTCCATTGTAATGGGCATCATTCGGAACACCTTGCCGGTTAACACCTGGATTAACATCAGCAAACTGCGAGGACTCGCGCTCACCATTGCTATTGCTAGCTAGAAGGCTTGACAATTGCCGCTTTTTCCCCATGGCCATCCGCCCAATCATGCCCATTAATTCAGAGACACGTGATTGTCCCCCAGCCCCCGCGGAATCCCTAGAATGAGCCAATTGCTCGGCAGTAGCAATTTGCACTTCTAGATCCTTACCTTTTTACCTGTGCTCTGCTAGCCTCTTGACCCTCTCTGCAGCTTCTTTGGATGAATATACCAGCACACCATCACCCACAGACTCAGCCGAGACAGAAATTCTACTTACCGGATCATTTCTACTGAAGAAATTTCTAACATCTGCAACATCAATAGGAGGGTCGAACCCTTTAACCAAGACACCACAATGACAATCCACAGACATGTTTTCATGAACAAGTATGCCGAATATCTACACATCCACTTATGATCGTTAATAGTGATATTAAGTCAATAGTAATGCATTCAAGGTTAATTAAAATTAATACTTTGAAAACGATGCACAATGTTAATAAAATTCAATTTCACACAATTCCAGTAGACTACCACTTATCTAATGAGTCATTCTTGTTTGGCAGTAGCAGATGTGAATTTAGAGTGTAAATATACTGTAATGCTTTAAAGTTACCCAAACAATCTATCAATGTGCAAATATTGGCAAATATTGGCTCACTGGGTACCTGGAGTGCAATACCACCCTCTATCTTTGAATTTATCGAGTTCGGTAAAGAGTTTGATTGCCGTGAAGAGCTCACCCGTCTGCAATCAGTCTTCAAACATCAACGGCCGGTTGAACTTTCGCCATTATCATCGTACGGGTCACGTGATCCGCACGATACGTTGCCGATCACGGGACACGTACGAATATAATGTAAGAGAAATTGGTCGTTGATGTTCGAGGACTGATTGCAGACGGATGAGCTCTTCACGGCAATCAAACTCTTTGCCGAACTCGATAAAAGTAACCATAGGCAGAGAATTGGGAGGGGTTGGTTTATTGCCGGATAGAGCCGAACGGCCATGGATCCTTGTGATCCGGGAGTGTACATTTAAGTTCATTGAGAGGCATCATGGCGTAGTGTAGGAACGAACGAAGCCATGTCAATTTGGCTATCATCACAGAGAACCATTTCTGGATAACATATACACACTACGCCGGTGTGATGGATGAGAATATCCTTGTGATTAATGTCCCTTTTCATAACCTTTTCTATTGCAACCAAGCACGGACACTCGTCCCCAATGTGGCGAAAAGTGTCCTAGCTGGGTTAGAAGATAGGGGACGGACACTCTTAACCACCGGACATTCTTAGCCTCCACACCGGTACAACGCTGATAATTGTGAACTGTTTTTCCGTCTAATTGCTAGCAAACATACAGAAGTTACCATCACGTCGTTTGATCGTCTGATGACACCATGGCCGTAGATTGGCTAATTGCCTACCAATTTGGACAGTCAATTTATAGCCAAATCATATAGAAAGCATACTAAACAATAATGCCGTTCACTTACCTGAAATATACGGAAGACATTTATTTAATTGATGGCCGATCAGGCTGATGAATTACACAATAAATCGGAGCAAATCTGTCTGACAACTCCCGCTGCTATCTGTTTTAGATCAGCGCCATTTGTGTAAGACGACGTCATCTCGCGAGCGTAGCCTGGCTTACCGCCATCCAAGGGAAGTCACTCTAATATTACATCATCCCAATATATCTTCGCTGAATAATGGACAAAGTCACACACACATACACACGCTATTTAGACCTTGTCACATATGTAAGGCCTCTATTCTTTTCCAGCGGAAACAAGGTATACTGTTCATAACTCAGGACTCTTTTCCTGATTCAGGGCGCATGCCCATTTAGGCTTTTTTGTAATTTGTATTCTCCGGCGACCTCGATAGTCGTGGAGTGTTAAATGTGTAATAATAACCGTGGTTACAATGCTACTTCCTCACTCAGATTTGCCTGGGGCGTAGCCTGACTAGCTGAGGCCGAGGTTTCAACCTGACTCTCAGTGGGTAGTCTCTTAAGTATCAGATCCTCATAATCAGCGGAGAGACCCTCAGTCTCACCAGTTTCTGTATCATCCACATCAGTTGGTATGCTCCCAGTGTAAGCGTTAGCGGGCTCTTCACCTTCTGGCGCCTCGGTGGCTTTGCACCCACGTAATTACGGTATATTCTTCTGATGCCGCATCATTTCGTAGTATCTGGTAAACGTTCGTACGCACTCGAAAAGCCGTGTTAATGGTTAGACGGGCGTCAACTGGCGTTATGACGGGTGTTGACGGACGTTGATGAGCGTCAACGCCATGTCGCTAATCTGGACGCTTTGAACTATGAGTTCCCCTTCGTAAACAATTGTGTCAGTTGGAGGCATGAGAAGAGAGACTGAGAATTATTTCCCGTCTTCCCCAGCGTCTTATTGAGTCATATGGTTGCTTTTTAGTCGCCAGATGTCGCCAATTTTTCCCAACTCTTGCATATCGCTCCAATTCATAAATGTCTCAAATGCTTGATGTAATTTTGCATGGGTAATTTTGTTTCTATCCTCTTCGCGTGCGTAGTATATTTCTTTTACAGCAGAGCACAAACCGGCTTCCTCCAATGAATGTTATACATGAACGTGACAAGATGCTTCCTCCAAATAATATAATAGCTCCAAATAATATAATAGCTCCAAATAATATAATATTCATATGTAAATATTACTATTACCAGGTGCTGATTAAAGAATTGAGTGTAGACCTATCATCAGCAAATACGTCTACTTACTCCCAAACTTCATTTACTCTGGAAGATCTATTTAACAATCACAAAACATTTCTCAGGTAAAGAGGTATTTGTCTTCCAACCAATCATAGCGACATACCAAAGTATACTGAACTCCCAAAATGCATAAATCACCATACAAAGCTAGATTCATAGCTGGTTCTAGAAGCTGCACCACCAAGCTTCTTTCAACCCTATTGACGAGGGCCCTTCAGGCGGTAAAAGCATTTTGGGAAAGGTATTGCGCCACTATTTCTAAAAACTCTGACGTTGAATGTATGTGGATATTAAAAAAAACTCAAAATGTCTTACGGAGGAACTTGATGCTAAAGGTCACATACCGTACAGACATGTATCCACATGGGATTTCTCGACTATCTATACTACAATCCCTCATGAGGACCTTATTGACCGTCTAAGTTCATTAATAGTATCTGTGTTCAAGAAAACTGACCGTAGATATATTAATGTCGGAAGCCATAAAGCATTCTTTAGCTCTACTACATACAAGAGATATCATTCATGTGATGTTTCTTTGTTTATAAAGTTGCTTGAATTTCTCATTAAAAATATCTATGTGAAATTTGGCAACACAATATATCAACAGCATATAGGTATTACAATGGGTACTAATTGCACACCCCTATTGGCTGACTTGTATCTGTTCTCTTATCAATAGGACTATATGCAGGCGCTTTCAAAAACCGATCCATTCAAAGCCCTTCCTTCTCATTCACCAAACGCTATATAGACGATCTTCTCGCTGTGGATAATCGCTATATAAATGACGCAGTGAAGGATATATATCCACCTTCACTGGATTTGAAGGAAACTACAGATAGCCCTACAGGCACATCATATTTAGATCTATATCTCTATAAAAATGAAGCGGGCATTCTCTCTCGTCGACTTCATGACAAAAGAGATGATTACAATTTCGACATCGTAAACTATCCCTTTCTGGAAAGTAATATTCCAGTGGGACCTGCATATGGCGTATACATATCACGCCTAGTAGCATTTGCTAGATCCTGTGTTAATTGTGACGATTTCAATCAACGTCACAAAACATTGTTGCAGAAACTTATAAAACAGGGCTATTCCACCAAGCGCCTCCACTCAAAGTTTCTCAAATTTGGCGATACATATCGCATGCTGATAGCAAAATACGAACGTAGCGTGCAAGATCTATGGCGCTACGTTTCGTAACTTGTGTCTAATTCCGCTTAACCCGGGGCTAGGGGCCGTATGAACCCATGTACTTCAAGATCCTCATGGTGCTCATATGAACAGTCACAATCAAAGCGTGACTGAGATGCATCATTCTCTAGATAACGACTTTAGAACGATTATTATGGATTAAGAATACTGATCAGCGATACGGATTTTATATTTTTGGAACATCATGATGTCTTGTCGGCATCATTGAAAACTGTTGACCGCTTCTCTCTTGCAGGAAACTAGCGTATGTTTATGTATACTATGATTGTCATTTTTGAATTTGGTGCTAATACTGTTATATGGATATGGAATAGGTCTTTGGATTATGGACGCGGATATTCTTTAATGGACGACGGCTGAATTATGAATGACAGACTAGACGCTTGTATTCTCATCGCATGCTTTCTCGCTGCGTCAATAACAGCATCACTTATGGTATCTTCGTCCCCATCGTCCATCAAAGTTTAAATTAGTGTTCATGGTGAAATGCGGAGACTTGCGTAGTGTAGGCTATTTACAGGTGCACGTCATTGCAAGCGTAGTGTGAACTGATTAGACGCTATAACGCTGAATTGGTATCAGCTCGTGGGATATCATGTGATCATTTAGACCAGTCATTTCTTCTATTCTCTTTTGCTCCCTCTCTCTATTATCTTTAAGGCGCTAGGACAATTGAAGAACAGTATAGGTGTGTGCGACTTTGTGCGTGTTAAGGGAATCTTACTGCTCAGCAATAAGGCAGCATTTTCGGGATATGACCTGGCGTAATTCCAAGCATTAAAACGTTAAGATACGGCACGAAAGGTTTCAAATGGGGCGTTAAGGCGTTTAGACGAGCGTTAAGGACGTCAACGCGTTACGAGAAATTGGTGTCAATTCCGTGGTTTATTGTGTGATCGTTGATTGTATCTGATCTCTTTCACTCCCTCACTCTCACATTTAAGGCGTCAAGACAATATGGGTTAGGTTTAGGGGTAGGAATAGGTGTGTGATGGGAATCTTACCCCTCAGTCTTAGGGGGTTACTGCAGACAGACGGGTGTTGAGCACGTACGCCTCCTCTTCCTCCTCGCTCACTCACTCACGTCACACTCAAGCATCAATAGAGCATGCCTAGGCCCAGGAGTCTCGCAGGGTGAAACACCGATGTCTCACATCCCTCCCATTCTCGGTAAAGCATCTCACTTCCGGTTGCACATGCACATCCTCACACTACTCTATGGCACATGCTTGTGTCCAGGAGTCTCGTGGGGTGGAACCCTACGTCTCTCGTTCCTCTCGTTCCCGGTACAGCGTCCCACTTCCTGTCGCGCATGTTCAGCCCTCTCAGCCGCGCATGCCTGGGTTCAGGAGTCTTGTTGAGTGAAACGCTCATGTCTCTCGTCTCTTTTGTTCGCGGTACAGTGTCCACTTCCGGATGCGCATGCACAACTCCACACCCCTTTTCACCATAGCCTAAGGTCCATAGCTGGATTCAGGAATCTCTCTCTCTGGAATATCTATGTCTCTCGCCCCTCCCGTTCTCGGTACAGCGTCCCACTTCCGGTTGTGCATACGAAGCCTACTTCCTCCTCACCCTAGCCTAGATTGCATGCCTGGATTCAGGAGTCTTCCTGTGTACAATAACCATGCCACTCGTCCATCCTGCTCTCCATACAGCGTACCACTTGCTGTTGCGTATTCGCAGCCCTACTCCTCTCCCAATCATTGCAACTGGTGCATGCCTGGGTCCAGGAGTCCTGTTGGGTGAAATTCCTATGATTCTCCCCCCTCTCCCTTCCCCCCACCTCGTTTTCGTTACAGCGTCAAACTTCTGGTTGCGCATGGATTCCCCCATACTATTACGGTGCCGGCCTGGGTCCAGATGAAATTCCTATTACAACGCGTATAAGGGAAGTGGAAAGAGATGCCGACATACTGACAGAGCCACATGACTTCACAGTATAGTCTTCCGGTTAACCTATTCTAAAGCACATACCAAGAATCTAACGATCCGTGATATGTGTTGTATCTCCAGTACACTTTTATTGTACCTGTTCATGTGGCAACTTGGATGATATGACCACACGGCCCCTAGCACCGGCATAAGCGATATCAGATACAAATCTAGAGAGCTATGATGGAAATGCTCTGACAACTCGTATATTGGTAATATATATGTCTCTCATCCCTCTCGTTCTTGGTACAACGAAAGACGATATGGACGCGGATTTACCTGTTGACCGCAAACTGTTGACAGCTTCTCTGTTGCAGCGAACTAAGCTACTTTTATGTATACTATGACTTATTCTTTTAATGCTAACTCTATTATATTAATTAGGTCTTTATGGACGCGCTAATTCTTTAATGGACTAGACGCTTATTTTGTTTTTGTTTTTTTGTTTTTTTTTACCTTTTCATATCATTCACTCAGGCCTTTGTGACGTCAGTTTCGGTCACGTGACTGGAAGTGACCTTTGACCCAGTGCCTTCCCGGTGTATGTTGTACGCATGCGCAGGATCAAAGATCACTTTCCGTCACAAATCTATATCAACGACCAGATCGTCTATCCCTACTACTATCGAGGTGAAAGCTTTACCTCGGGCAATGTAAATAAACAAACGTCGAAAGGAACGCTCATGTTGGTTTGCCGGGGCCACTGCAGCAATTTGTGAATAGCATACACCAATCAATGTCATGTTGAAATACAGATAAACATGATTGGTATCTCGAGGAATACTTTAGCAAACAGATTGCAAGCGTTTTTTTTAAATAGTTCGCCGTTAGATGGTATATCGTTGATAATGCCATCTTATTTGACTTAATTTGATGGTTTATAAACCATTATAAGTACCGTTAAGAATCATGACATCTCTTTTCCCCAACACCAGAAGGTAAATAAGAGTAGATTGACACAAGGCTGAAGTCTGTAAAGAATCAAGCAGACAAAGGTCCTGTAAGAACTCTCAATAAACATATCTTGTATTTTCTTGTTCGTAAAGGTGTTCGATACCAGGGCTAGATAACGACACATACGCAGTTCAAGGCACAAAGCATCAGTGGCTGATCAACAGAACCATTCCTCTGGAGGGTTCTCACTACTCCAAATGTCAGATGTACGACATATCGAAGGATGCTGCTGGCCCAGACAACGATTCGCTGTACTCTGCCAACCATTCATTGATCAGTTGTGATAGATGGGTTTATGACAAAACTGTGTTCCAAACAACTTTAACTGAACAGGTTATTGGTCATTCGATCAGAATCATCAAGAATCTTATTAACTGAGCAGTTAAAAACCTCGGTGCAATTGTCGTATGATACTTTCTATGGGTTTTGTATAAGCGCGTCATGAAATAGCTTCCCGTTTTGAAAATCTTAACAGGTTCATTTCTAATTTTGAAAACAAATGTCCAACCAATCAGCGATTCTCTGTAAAGGTCCATTGAGATCTGGGTACACTCCCGAACAACGTTCGAGAAAATGAAGTTCCAATTTTCTGCCAAACAATCCCCCAAAATTTTCTCTTTTTTGTCCGGCAAAGAACCTTTCCGTTGACCTGATCCTGAGAAACACAAATAATTTAAGTTAATATAAGTTAAATAGTTCATAGTTAATTTCATTCTGCTCAAATGAGGAAAGCCCAAGCAGCAGTTCCAATGTACGTTCCTTCTCTCACAAATTCAGATGGCCTTAGTCTGTGCCAACTTGATCCAGCGGTCTAACTTCCATATGATAGGTGCGGTAGGAGCGGCAGTCGGATCTGTGGCGCTAGGAGCACTATCGGATATGTAAGCAGATCAAATTTATATGTGTATATATCAGTTTTTATCCTTTTCCTATTTCATAAAGTCGGAGTTTAAAGTTAAATTGGGGTTAATAGGTTTACGGAGAGCCTCCACAATGAAACTGCTTCGATCGATTATTTCTTAAATGCCTTTTTCAGTTTCTGTTTTTTTTCCTGCAGATTCGGTAGAAAGAAAATCTTGTACATATCGCTCATGGTTCAATTTGTTGTGGGAGTTGTCATGGTGTGGGTACCAGAATTCATCAGTTTATGTGTAGCAAGTTTTCTCCAGGGAGCCGTTGCAGCGGGAATTTTTTCGAATGCCTTCGCCATAGGTAAGCTTTCGAATACCTTGCTCTTCCCGATGGGGACGAATAAAACATTAAATTGACAAACATGCACATCTGCACTCTGATGAAACTAGGATACCGTTTTTGCTATATGACCTTCTTCGTCATCGAGGTACCCATGAAATGCATAGTGTCATTGGGATGAACGGAACGAGACAATGTCAACGACACTCATTTCTCCAACAGTTTTTATACATTTATTTGCCATAAATAAAGCTACATTGTACTGTCATTCAGTCAATGATACAACTTATAGCATAGTCATATTCAGACAATAAAATCGTCCACTTTCAATATTAATATGTTGGAATAATTCCTCCATTATCCCGGAGAACCTGCTTAGTGATATTCTTTAGCGGCAGACATATGCATCCTTCTTGAACAAGAACTTATCCTATTCTGGCCTGGGCTTTTTGGGACCTGTCCAGGTTAGTGGGGGAGGGGACATTTCGGCCCCTCTAATTATCAGCTGGGGGCTGAGACTTATCGCACAATACCCTTGGGTCAAGCAATACAAGAGAAAGCAAAGAAATTCAAGATGGCCGCTTTTAAACACGCCATTTTTTGTCAGATTATTCGAAATTTTTATTTATGTAATTTCTCCGCAAAAAGTGTACGATAAATTTTTAATTGTTAATCTGATGTGAAATAAAATAGTTTTTGCCCACTTTTTCTCGCCGAAATGCAGACATTTGGAAGAAAAATGACGAAAACATCACTCTTCTGGTACCCAACGTGGTCGCCATCTTGAAATTATGCAAAAAGGCTCAAAATGATCCCAATATTAAAACTACAGTCACGGAGCGTCAGCTCTCAATTTTTTGTCGTTCCGAAAATACCGCAGAAAGTTTGGTACGGGGGGTATACAAAAGATGGTTTCCTGCAAGAGAGAAGCGATTAAAAGAACTATAATGTCATTCCGCTGATTTTGAACTCACCGACTCGATGTAGGTTTTCTTGCTGTTTATTCCAGGCATGGAACTGGTGGCGCCCTCTAAGCGGATGTGGACGGGAATGCTTATTGAGATAGTCTGGGTGATGGGATCGTTTATCCTGGCCGGCCTGGCTTACCTTATTCGAGATTGGCAGTACCTTCAACTAGCTATTTCTGTTCCGTCCGTCTTATACATCTCAATCTGGTGGTACGGTAACACAGGTTTGCAGTAGGGCAGTCGGCGATGTTTTAAGAAGAAGCACGTCCGAAGAAACTTTCTCAAAGAACACAAATGTCTTATACTATATAACTATATAATCATGTTAACATTAAGTTTTCATGGTAAATCACATCTCAACAAATGCATTCATCTTCCCGGAGCTATGTCCTACTCACAATCCGTGTTATATTACATACGGAATCTCGATTTTTATATGTAATAAACACTTTGAATGGGGGTGGGGGGGGGGTAATATGTGGGTATCATCAATGGTACCGGAGACAACTGAAGAGAACATGCCACTATCGATTTTACTGAAATGTAGAGTATAGGGTCAAGTCTGTTGATATCAGAACTGTAAACAACACAGATTTCCTATCTCAGGTTAATACCAGAATCGCCGAGATGGCTTCTTGCAAACGGCCGTACAGCCGAGGCGGACAAAATTATACGTCGAGCTGCTGAAGTGAACAAGGTTAAACTGCCCGAAGAAGTGTTTGACCACAAAGCTGAAGACGAGGAGGAGGACAAGCATCTGCCAAAGGTGAAACTGTGGAAACTCTTCACTTACAGATCTTTGGTGATCAGATCCTTCGTTATATTTATCAATTGGTAAGTTCCTTCAATTTGATATATCTTCTTCAATCGGAATCACTGGTGTTTTTAAACTCACCCTCTAGAAGATATCTGAAATCATGTTAATCATATCCAAGGAAATCCAAGCTGGTACATTCAGAACGTGGACTTGAGGTTTAGGCAACCTTAAACTGGGTGACGGCTTACTGTCAGATGTGACACTTGTAACAACAAATTGAACACATTTCGATATTCAGTCCATAATAAGTGTGCAAAATTTCAAAATACGATTCAGTGCATATTTCCTTAACACTCCAAAGATCCATCGACCAATAACGGAAAACACCATTGCGTTGGTAACCTGAACATGCATTAGATACCTTATATCCTCGTCACTAAAGGAAGTAGAGGATATTTTAATTTCAGTATTAATTCATCAATGTAATAGAAGGTAAAAAATGGAAAACAGAATGGGGGTCACAATACTCGTTATGAAAATATGGCAGCCATATGTACATGTATGTGTATCCACGAATAATCGTAACACTGAATACGTTTTGGCTTTCTTGAAGCTTATTAAATGAAAATGTACCGGGTCAAATTTCCCCTTTTTGCTATACACATACAATTCTCGTTTAGTATGTGATAAAAAAGAGAGTCACCATGCTTTGTCAGAAAATAATAGCGGTATAACAGATCAATTGAGTCTTTCCAGCCCTCCGTCCTGAAGAGGGTGAGGATGGGGAATCAGGGTGGGAGTGGAGAATATTCTTGAAGGATCATCTATAAAGCATTTACAAGTTTGTTTTTTATGTTGAAAATCAACAGATGTGGATATTGGAGGCACTGCAAGCATAATCTTTAATCTCATGAGCACTCATCACCATCCATTACCCTCTATCGAACTGTATCGATAATCAACAACTCGGGTTGAGGTCCATTCAAATTTATTTGCTGATGCAATATGGATATGCTGTTGATGATCAATTCTGATAGACAGTGATGACATTCACAAATGCCACGCTGTTACCATGTTGATGAGTATGATGTTTACGATGCGACGAATACAATGATTGACTGAAAACAAAAAAGTTTTTCTAAAGGTTTTCCACGCAACTGTCCTTTTCAACTTATTCCAGTCCGGAATGTATTCCAAGAGTCAGTTCATGCCCTGACTAGGCTGACTAGCTACAGCAAAGCTCACAGTCTTCTTCACTTCTGGAAGATATTTCCTTGGTTATTCCGTCAATATTGGGCCACTTCCTTTCTGAATTCCACAGGAACTGTGGACCTTCATACCAGGAACATTCCCGCAGAAACCTGTGCATAACTAGGCCTCTTGATGCGCTATCAGCTGGGTTGCTTTTACTGTCCACGTAGTTCCACTGCTGTACAGATGATGCCTCTCGGATGACTGTTACTCGATTCGCCACAAAGGTCTGAATCCGGGTGGTCTCATTCGCGATGTACTTGAGTACAGACTGGCTGTCCGTCCAAAAGAACACAATGCCAGTTGGGTACTCCAGCTCTTTCACAAGGATTCTGTTGGTACGCATGGCAACTACGGCTGCCGTTAACTCCATTCGAGGTGTTGTGGTCTTCTTCAAAGGAACCACTCTGGACTTCCCCATCAAAAATGCGCAATGTATTCTTCCATTATCATCACTCAGTCGGAGATAAATCACCATTCCATAACCGATGTCGTTAGCATCACAAAAGATGTGAATCTCTCAGGAAACAACTGTACCGAAATCCAAAGGCTTATAGCATCGCTCTAGCTGAATTTCCTCAAGTTGTGGAAGATCTGTCAACCACTGTTGCCATCTTTCGCGATCCTTGTCACTGATTTCTTCATCCCAGCCAACGCCACTGGAACTCTTGAAGAAGGATCTTTGCTGTTAACATATATGGAGAGGCAAATCCCAGAGGGTCATAAACCGAGCTCACTATGGACAATATGTCTCTCCTGGTAGGTGGTAAGTTTCTAACAGAAATCCGAAATCCAAATGTGTCAGATTCCACTGACCACTGTACGCCAAGTGCCCTCTCATTAGGAAAGAGTCTCGCCAAGTCCAAATGTTTGGCATCTTTAGCTCCCTCTTCCACGGGAACACTTTGCATAACGGCGTTGCTGTTGCTTATCCATTTCGTTACATGGAAACCTCCTTCGTTGCAGAGATGGGTCAGGCCCTTTATCATCATTGCAGCCTTGTCTTCTGAGTCGACAGATGTTAAACAATCATCAACATAAAAGCTGTGTTTGATCACCTTGGTCACCGAAGCACCAAAAAACCCTTCGTTGTCTTCTGCAGTTCGACGTAGAGCGGCATTCGCACAGCTTGGTGACGATACTGCTCCAAAGAGATGAACCAGCATTCTATGGACAGTGGGCTTCTTGCCAAGATCGCCTTCCTGCCATCAGTAAAACCTCAAGCAATCTGAATCTTCACTCGGAACTCGGACCTGATAGAACATGGATTCTATATCTCCTATGATCGCTATCCTCTCTTCTCTGAACCGCATCAAAACACCAAGTAAGTTATTGGTGAGATCTGGGCCTGATGTTGGCATTTGTGGGAAGTTGATGCTGGGTCGACATCGGGCCTTACAGACTAGTCTTTTGTGTTAATGGCCGTCATTTACATCTGACGACGATACAGCTCACCAATCTCCAATGTACGAGTTGTCACAGCAAAACAGCTCACCAATTACCAGTATACGAGTTGTCAGAGCATTTCCATCATAGCTCTCTGGATTTGTATCTAATACCGCTTATGCCGGTGCTAGGGGCCGTGTGGTCATATCATCCAAGTTGCCACATGAACAGGTACAATAAAAGCGTACCTGAGATACAACACATATCACGAATCGTTAGATTCTTGGTATGTGCTTTAGAATAGGTTACCAGAAGACTATTCTGTGAAGTCATGTGACGCAGTCAGTATGTCGGCACCTCTTCCCACTTCCCTTATATGTGTTGTAATTTTTACCTGTATATGGCGAGATTCTGCTGGTGGACGTTTCGTCCCCGAGGCCCGCCCCCTGTACAGACCTTTTGGTCTTTGATATATGTTGGCATTTGTGGGAAGTTGATGCTGGGTCGACATCGGGCCTTACAGACTAGTCTTTTGTGTTAAATGCCGTCATTTACATCTGACGACGATACAGCTCACCAATCTCCATTGTACGAGTTGTCACAGCGAAACAGCTCACCAATTACCAGTATACGAGTTGTCAGAGCATTTCCATCATAGCTCTCTAGATTTGTATCTAATACCGCTTATGCCGGTGCTAGGGGCCGTGTGGTCATATCATCCAAGTTGCCACATGAACAGGTACAATAAAAGCGTACCTGAGATACAACACATATCACGAATCGTTAGATTCTAGGTATGTGCTTTAGAATAGGTTTACCACAAGACTATTCTGTGAAGTCATGTGACGCAGTCAGTATGTCGGCACCTCTTCCCACTTCCCTTATATGTGTTGTAATTTTTCCTGTATATGGCGAGATTCTGCTGGTGGACGTTTCGTCCCCGAGGCCCGCCCCCTGTACAGACCTTTTGGTCTTTGATATATGTTGGCACTTGTGGGAAGTTGATGCTGGGTCGACATCGGGCCTTACAGACTAGTCTTTTGTGTTAAATGCCGTCATTTACATCTGACGACGATACAGCTCACCAATCTCCAATGTACGAGTTGTCACAGCGAAACAGCTCACCAATTACCAGTATACGAGTTGTCAGAGCATTTCCATCATAGCTCTCTGGATTTGTATCTAATACCGCTTATGCCGGTGCTAGGGGCCGTGTGGTCATATCATCCAAGTTGCCACATGAACAGGTACAATAAAAGCGTACCTGAGATACAACACATATCACGAATCGTTAGATTCTTGGTATGTGCTTTAGAATAGGTTAACCAGAAGACTATTCTGTGAAGTCATGTGACGCAGTCAGTATGTCGGCACCTCTTCCCACTTCCCTTATATGTGTTGTAATTTTTACCTGTATATGGCGAGATTCTGCTGGTGGACGTTTCGTCCCCGAGGCCCGCCCCCTGTACAGACCTTTTGGTCTTTGATATATGTTGGCATTTGTGGGAAGTTGATGCTGGGTCGACATCGGGCCTTACAGACTAGTCTTTTGTGTTAATTGCCGTCATTTACATCTGACGACGATACAGCTCACCAATCTCCAATGTACGAGTTGTCACAGCGAAACAGCTCACCAATTACCAGTATACGAGTTGTCAGAGCATTTCCATCATAGCTCTCTAGATTTGTATCTAATACCGCTTATGCCGGTGCTAGGGGCCGTGTGGTCATATCATCCAAGTTGCCACATGAACAGGTACAATAAAAGCGTACCCGAGATACAACACATATCACGAATCGTTAGATTCTTGGTATGTGCTTTATAATAGGTTTACCAGAAGACTATTCTGTGAAGTCATGTGACGCAGTCAGTATGTCAGCATCTCTTCCCACTTCCCTTATATGTGTTGTAATTTTTTCCTGTATATGGCGAGATTCTGCTGGTGGACGTTTCGTCCCCGAGGCCCGCCCCCTGTACAGACCTTTTGGTCTTTGATATATGTTGGCATTTGTGGGAAGTTGATGCTGGGTCGACATCGGGCCTTACAGACTAGTCTTTTGTGTTAAATGCCGTCATTTACATCTGACGACGATACAGCTCACCAATCTCCAATGTACGAGTTGTCACAGCGAAACAGCTCACCAATTACCAGTATACGAGTTGTCAGAGCATTTCCATCATAGCTCTCTGGATTTGTATCTAATACCGCTTATGCCGGTGCTAGGGGCCGTGTGGTCATATCATCCAAGTTGCCACATGAACAGGTACAATAAAAGCGTACCTGAGATACAACACATATCACGAATCGTTAGATTCTTCGTATGTGCTTTAGAATAGGTTTACCAGAAGACTATTCTGTGAAGTCATGTGACGCAGTCAGTATGTCGGCACCTCTTCCCACTTCCCTTATATGTGTTGTAATTGCAACAATAAATTGTTGAGTGACACGCCACAATAGGACGCGGTACAGTCAAAGACAACTCGGATTTTGTCCGGCTTCTTTGGGTGATATATGCCTTGGTGGAGAGTGTACCACACTTTTCCGTCTTGTCTATTCAACTCTGTTTCTGGGACGTCTTCTGCGTAGCCTTTCTCCAAGATTTTAGACATGAAGGCATTGTAGTCTTCGTGAAACTTCGGCAGTTTCTGCAATTTTCTTTCGATGAATTTCAGTCGATCCCACGCATGTGATTGGTAGTTGGGTAGCTTAACAAACTCGTCTCTGAACGGCAGACCAATTTCATAATGTCCATCAATCTTTCGAATAGAATTATCCAACTTTTGAAGAAACTTCTTGTCTTGTGAATTTTCCTTTTGGTCATCAAATGCACGTTCTGGAAAACCCGAGTTGATAGCAGCTCTTACTATTTTCTCAAGCTTTTTCAGATCTTCCATCCCCTGTATGGCGACTACCTGCGCTCTATTGACAGAAAAGCGATGCTGCTCCTTGTCTGGGATTTCTTTCCGCCGGGCGAACAACATTCCATACAATCCATCCTAGAAGGGTCTCCGTAGCATGGGGACTACCTCGGGGGGCTGTCCTGGACTGCAAGGGTGTGTATGCATCAGGTACGTTATTACCTATCAGTAGTTCGACATCTGCACAGATTTCAGGGAGGTTGACATCATCTAAGTGCTGCCACCCAGCAATGTCCTGGAGTTTAGGTATATGACTGGGTGATACAGGCATTCTGTCCTTGGTGTACACTTTCGGCAGCTGAACCAAATTCTTCAAATCTAAGTCACATACTTCCATACCATCTATGACATATGTTTCATGGTATGTGGTGCCCCATCGTATCCAAGGTCATCTTCATCTTTTTGCCTTTACCGCCTAATTTCCTCATCAGACTTTCCGAACAAAACGACACACTACTCCCATCAAGATCAAGAAACGCACATGTCTCCACGATTTGGAGACCATTCTTCATCTTAGCTTTAACTGGAATGATCACCATAGTACATTCACCTTCTTCGGACCTCATTCCATCATAACTGCCACACCGTCTCTCTGGCAGTTCTGCACAAGCGCTGGTGACACCCCTTTTGCTTGTAAAGGTGTCTCCCCTTTTCACATCCTTATGGGCATCTTCGCGTTTGTTCCACTCATGACAATGCAGTATTGTTGGGAGCCGGCCTATGCATTGCCTACACGTAGCTTTATTACGGCACGATTTTTTCATGTGACCGACTCTCAGACATCCATAACATAGTTATGTTCTAGAAGCTGCACCACCAAGCTTCTTTCAACCCTATTGACGAGGGCCCTTCAGGAGGTAAAAGCATTTTGGGAAAGGTATTGCGCCATTATTTCTAAGAACTCTGGCGTTGAATGTATGTGGATATTGAAAAACTCAAAATGTCTTACGGAAGAACTTGATGCTAAAGGTCACATACCGTACAGACATGTATCCACATGGGATTTCTCGACTCTCTATACTACAATCCCTCATCAGGACCTTATTGACCGTCTAAGTTCATTAATAGTATCTCTGTTCAAGAAAACTGATCGTAGATATATTAATGTCAGAAGCCATAAAGCATTCTTTAGCTCTACTACATACAAGAGATATCATTCATGGGATGTTTCTTTGTTTATAGAGTTGCTTGAATTTCTCATTAAAAATATCTATGTGAAATTTGGCAACACAATATATCAGCAGCATATAGGTATTCCAATGGGTACTAATTGTGCACCCCTGTTGGCTGACCTGTATCTGTTCTCTTATGAATATGACTATATGCAGGCGCTTTCAAAAACCGATCCATTCAAAGCCCGTTCCTTCTCATTCACCAAACGCTATATAGACGATCTTCTCGCTGTGGATAACCGCTATATAAATGAGGCAGTGAAGGATATATATCCACCTTCACTGGATTTGAAGGAAACTACAGATAGCCCTACAGGCACATCATATTTAGATCTATATCTCTATAAAAATGAAGCGGGCATTCTCTCTCGTCGACTTTATGACAAAAGAGATGATTACAATTTCGACATCGTAAACTATCCCTTTCTGGACAGTAATATTCCAGTGGGACCTGCATATGGCGTATACATATCTCGCTTAGTAGCATTTGCTAGATCCTGTGTTAAATGTGACGATTTTAATCAACGTCACAAAACATTGTTGCAGAAACTTATAAAACAGGGCTATTCCACCAAGCGCCTCCACTCAAAGTTTCTCAAATTTGGCGATACATATCGCATGCTGATAGCAAAATACGAACGTAGCGTGCAAGATCTATGGCGCTACGTTTCGTAACTTGTGTCTAATTCCGCTTAACCCGGGGCTAGGGCCGTATGAACTCATGTACTTCAAGATCCTCATGGTACTCATATGAACAGTCACAATCAAAGCGTGACTGAGATACATCATTCTTTAGATGACGACTTTACAACGAATATTATGGATTAAGAATACTGATCAGCGATACGGATTTGATATTTTTGGAACATCATGATGTCTTGCCGGCATCATTGAAAACTGTTGACCGCTTCTCTCTTGCAGGAAACAAGCCTATGTTTTTGTATACTATGATTGTCTTTTTGAATTTGGTGCTAATACTGTTATATGGAAAATGGAATAGGTCTTTGGATTATGGACGCGGATATTCTCTAATGGACGACGGCTGGATTATGAAAGACGGACTAGACGCTTGTAATTTAGATCTTAGAAAAGCTACTCTGTCATTGAAAGGTATAGCACATAGCTGTTGGCATTCTTCCACCGAGTGCAGTGAATTCGCGCTATAGAGACATGGCTTCGCACCATCAGATGATAGTCTCGCCCCATCAAGTGTACTTGTTTTAGATTGTGAAAAGTGACTGGTTTCGTCTACTTCTTCGACTATGTCATCTTTGACACCTTGAGTTACATCTGACAACTTTGTGACAAAACTCCCCCGTGGCCGAGTATCTGCACGTTTCTGACTTCTCTTCCCCTGGGGTATTGGGTCGATGTTCATGGCCTCTTTCCCGAATGTCGGGTCGTTGATTTTCTTCGCCTCATTCTTCACAAATTTCACTAAGTGCTGAAATTTCATTGGTTCCTTTATATCCTTCAATTGCCGAACAAGAATTCGCCATTTGTCGTGACAGTAATAAGGTAGTTTAGCAACTATCTTCTTCATGTTGTCTGGATACTCTAGTATTTGCACAGCTTGTATGGTCTTAACTGCATTCTCGCACTCTGTGAGAAAGATCGACAAATCATCTAATGCCTTAGCATTGTCCCCTTTAATGGGTTGCCAGCCTAATGCTCTCTTCACAAACGCATTGGCTATTACTTCCTCGTCACCATAGCGATCTTCTAATTCCTTCAAGGCTGCTTCATAGCCTTGCTCCGCAGGAAGATAACTAAAACCGGTGACTATCTTATTGGCCTCTCCGGCAGTGAATTGTTCCAGGTAGTTCATTCGTTCATCCTCAGTCTCCGTATTTATCACCACCTTAGTAACGAACTGTCGAACGAATCTTCTGTATTCAAACGGGTCACCACTGAATTTCTTAATTTCAGATACAGGCTTTTCCAAGTGACGAACAACTGCAAATACTGCATCCTCTCCTAACTTCATGGAGGATGCCAGAGGACGAACACCTGTAACAGAAGCCCTGTTAATGGGGTCAGACATATTGACAAATAAATGAGGGGTATTATTCAAATCAACATTAACCGGATCACTGATACTGGTATACCCAGTATTTTCACAGTTTCTATGCATCATGTTAACACCTTCATGTCCACCAGCAGGCCTACGTTCCCTTACAGGGGCAAATGATTGAGCATGCGGACTTAATACAGACGAAGTCGGCCTAATCTCATTGACTGCTGAGCATTCAACATTGCTAACATTGACAACGCTACCTCCCCCCTTTGATGTAACGGAACTAACACATGAATGTAACATAGACAGTGTATCATTAAAAGTTTACCCTGGTGGACTTTCCTTGGGCTCACTACCTCAACTAATGGTACCAACTTTGTCTATTGTATGAACATCAGGGTTTTGGTTACAGTCCTGGAGTTCAAATCTTCTGATAACTTCTGCTATTTTAGTGTTCAGTTTTAGTTCTTCTTCTTGCATCTTGATTCTCAATTTTGCCATTTCAAGTTCTCGTTTCTTTTTGAGTGTAGACGCCTTAGTTTCCAACTCTACCTCTCTTTGTTCCTGTTTCAATCTGGCAGAAGCGAGTGAACTAGCCAGGGTTGAACTGCTACGATGAGACTTGTATGAGTCTTTGGAAGATCGTGGACGGCTTACTTGAGAAACACTGCCCTGGCTATAAACATTATCTGCTTCTTTGTGTTCCTTTCTCAGGCTTCTCTCACAGAACCAAAGTTTCGATTGATGCCTTGAATTTCGTCTATATCTTCGTCTTCATGACGTTTCCGCATATGTTCATCTCTTTCAGCATCTGGTAACAGTCTGCATAAATCATCAATAACCTGAAAAAGTGCTCATATAATGTCAGCCAACTATAACTATCCCTTTCTGGACAGTAATATTCCAGTGGGACCTGCATATGGCGTATACATATCTCGCTTAGTAGCATTTGCTAGATCCTGTGTTAAATGTGACGATTTTAATCAACGTCACAAAACACTGGTGCAGAAACTTAAAAACAGGGCTATTCCACCAAGCGCCTACACTCAAAGTTTCTCAAATTTGGCGATACATATCGCATGCTGATAGCAAAATACGAACGTAGCGTGCAAGATCTATGGCGCTACGTTTCGTAACTTGTGTTCAATTCCGCTTAACCCGGGGCTAGGGGCCGTATGAACCCATGTACTTCAAGATCCTCATGGTACTCATATGAACAGTCACAATCAAAGCGTGACTGAGATACATCTTTTTTTTAGATGACGACTCTATAACGAATATTATGGATTAAGAATACTGATCAGCGATACGGATTTGATATTTTTGAACATCATGATGTCTTGCCGGCATCATTGAAAACTGTTGACCGCTTCTCTCTTGCAGGAAACAAGCCTATGTTTATGTATACTATGATTGTCTTTTTGAATTTGGTGCTAATACTGTTATATGGAAATGGAATAGGTCTTTGGATTATGGACGCGGATATTCTCTAATGGACGACGGCTGGATTATGAATGACGGACTAGACGCTTGTAATTTTAACCTG
Source organism: Hanleya hanleyi (assembly GCA_036873755.1). Classification (NCBI taxonomy): domain Eukaryota; kingdom Metazoa; phylum Mollusca; class Polyplacophora; order Lepidopleurida; family Hanleyidae; genus Hanleya; species Hanleya hanleyi. The sequence goes on from JAVTVY010022371.1 coordinate 84,991, forward strand.
TGTATGCCTGGATTCTGCTGGTGGACAAGTTGTCCCCGAGGCCGGGCCCCTGCACACCCTACACTCATAATGGATACAATAATAAGAAAAAATATGAAGACAGACCCGAGGAACCTTAGTGCAGGTTTCTCGGCCGAGTCTCTAATAGTTCGAAATGCACTAAGACCTTTTTCAATCCAAATGACAGATATATTTCTGACAGCAAAGCAAGGCCACAACATCAAACCTTGTAATATTGCGCTTGATGATTGTTTAGCACCGAATTCTACATGTAATAATTTCATAATTTCTAAGTGTGGACATCGTGGATGTCTCACGTGTCCACTCTTTAATACTTCAGCTTCATTTAGTTCCGCGTTAACTGGTAACTCATATTCTGTTAACTCGTATGTTGATCTTAGTTGTTCTACTACAAACTGTATTTATTTAGTTACCTGTAAGAAGTGTGGTCAACAGTATGTTGCCAAGACTACCCAAAGACTCCATCTTAGGGTGAACGGTCACAGAAAATCCGTTAGGAAAAAGCAATTGCTTATAGGTAAGCATTTTTCTGGACCCGACCATGGCTGCGATAACTTTAGTATTCAGATCATAGACGTCGTCTATCCATCTGCTAAGGATTCCCCCTTTGGATTTGAGAGAAAAATCCGAGAGCGGGAATTATTCTGGATGCTAGAGCTTGGGTCAGTGTTTCCGTTTGGTTTAAATGATAATGTCAGTGGGTTCGGAAATGCTACAAACCGCCGTTCAAATATATCCAACATTACCCAACTATTTAAACACCATCAACGGAGACATCGCAGCCATGGTTGGCGAAAGTTTAATAGTTCGATGATTCACGATCATATCACTTTAAATTACTTAGTGGGTTTAACTAACACACCCAATAGTATACATAGCTTACGTACAGTTCTGTATGCGTTACCTCTGAGAGCTTTAGATCAAATAGCCAGAGATATACAACAATCTGCGTCTTCAGGAAATATAATACCATCAAAAATCATTAAAGTATGTCAAGATATAGCGTATTTTCGGTTGTATCGTCCAGTGAACATAATCGAAACATCTCAAGATCGGCTTTTCTTGAAACTCAACTACTCAGATAAAGGACTGGACATCATTAATTTACCTCGAATCCTGAATGATCCAGAGGTACGCAACGCTGTGCCGAACTATTTTAAGTTCACAGAACCTCCTTGCATTTCATATAAGTACACTAAATCTATAGCCACCAAAATATTCAATTACTCCAATGCTGTCCAGGAGTTTGACTGGAACTTATACACGTCAGGAGGCTATAGGTGTGATTGTGAATCGTCGAACTTTATCTATACACCATGCAAACATATTGTGACTGGTGACCTTGATGTGGTGAGTGATAAGGATCTGAAATTACTCCTGATGAAAGGACCTAAATATAGAGAGCCAAGAAGAATAAATCTGAAGGCCGACCAGAAGATAGTCCTGTCTGCATTGGAACAGTACGTTATTGATTGGTCTAAGCGAGAAAAGTTGAACCTACAGTACTCGCTGATTGGCTGGACCTCACCAAGAGCAAGGTCGTTGAAACAATCCGCCATATTGACAGAAGTACTCTTCCCCAAGCAAAATAAGTACTGAGAAACCTCAATTCGCAAGAAGTTCTAGCAAATCTCCAGAGTAAATTCGTCATAGTCCGAGCAGACAAAGCTCCGAATAATATAATATTCATATGTAAATATTACTATTACCAGGTGCTGGTTAAAGAATTGAGTGTAGACATATCTTCATCAAATACGTCTACTTACTCCCAAACTGCATTTACTCTGGAAGATTTATTTAACAATCACAAAAAGTTTCTCAGGGAAAGAGGTATTTGTCTTTCAACCAATCATAACGACATACCAAAACTATACTGGACTCTCAAAATGCATAAATCACCATACGAAGCTAGATTCATAGCTGGTTCTAGAAGTTGCACCACCAAGCTTCTTTCAACCCTATTGACGAGGGCCCTTCAGGAGGTAAAAGCATTTTGGGAAAGGCATTGCGCCATTATTTCTAAGAACTCTGGCGTTGAATGTATGTGGATATTGAAAAACTCAAAATGTCTTACGGAAGAACTTGATGCTAAAGGTCACATACCGTACAGACATGTATCCACATGGGATTTCTCGACTCTATACTACAATCCCTCATCAGGACCTTATTGACCGTCTAAGTTCATTAATAGTATCTGTGTTCAAGAAAACTGATCGTAGATATATTAATGTCAGAAGCCATAAAGCATTCTTTAGCTCTACTACATACAAGAGATAACATTCATGGGATGTTTCTTTGTTTATAGAGTTGCAGTGAAGGATATATATCCACCTTCACTGGATTTGAAGGAAACTACAGATAGCCCTACAGGCACATCATATTTAGATCTATATCTCTATAAAAATGAAGCGGGCATTCTCTCTCGTCGACTTTATGACAAAAGAGATGATTACAATTTCGACATCGTAAACTATCCCTTTCTGGACAGTAATATTCCAGTGGGACCTGCATATGGCGTATACATATCTCGCTTAGTAGCATTTGCTAGATCCTGTGTTAAATGTGACGATTTTAATCAACGTCACAAAACATTGTTGCAGAAACTTATAAAACAGGGCTATTCCACCAAGCGCCTACACTCAAAGTTTCTCAAATTTGGCGATACATATCGCATGCTGATAGCAAAATACGAACGTAGCGTGCAAGATCTATGGCGCTACGTTTCGTAACTTGTGTCTAATTCCGCTTAACCCGGGGCTAGGGGCCGTATGAACCCATGTACTTCAAGATCCTCATGGTACTCATATGAACAGTCACAATCAAAGCGTGACTGAGATACATCATTCTTTAGATGACGACTTTACAACGAATATTATGGATTAAGAATACTGATCAGCGATACGGATTTGATATTTTTGGAACATCATGATGTCTTGCCGGCATCATTGAAAACTGTTGACCGCTTCTCTCTTGCAGGAAACAAGCCTATGTTTATGTATACTATGATTGTCTTTTTGAATTTGGTGCTAATACTGTTATATGGAAAATGGAATAGGTCTTTGGATTATGGACGCGGATATTCTCTAATGGACGACGGCTGGATTATGAATGACGGACTAGACGCTTGTAATTTTAACCTGTGTATGCCTGGATTCTGCTGGTGGACAAGTTGTCCCCGAGGCCGGGCCCCTGCACACCCTACACTCATAATGGATACAATAATAAGAAAAAATATGAAGACAGACCCGAGGAACCTTAGTGCAGGTTTCTCGGCCGAGTCTCTAATAGTTCGAAATGCACTAAGACCTTTTTCAATCCAAATGACAGATATATTTCTGACAGCAAAGCAAGGCCACAACATCAAACCTTGTAATATTGCGCTTGATGATTGTTTAGCACCGAATTCTACATGTAATAATTTCATAATTTCTAAGTGTGGACATCGTGGATGTCTCACGTGTCCACTCTTTAATACTTCAGCTTCATTTAGTTCCACGTTAACTGGTAACTCATATTCTGTTAACTCGTATGTTGATCTTAGTTGTTCTACTACAAACTGTATTTATTTAGTTACCTGTAAGAAGTGTGGTCAACAGTATGTTGCCAAGACTACCCAAAGACTCCATCTTAGGGTGAACGGTCACAGAAAATCCGTTAGGAAAAAGCAATTGCTTATAGGTAAGCATTTTTCTGGACCCGACCATGGCTGGATAACTTTAGTATTCAGATCATAGACGTCGTCTATCCATCTGCTAAGGATTCCCCCTTTGGATTTGAGAGAAAAATCCGAGAGCGGGAATTATTCTGGATGCTAGAGCTTGGGTCAGTGTTTCCGTTTGGTTTAAATGATAATGTCAGTGGGTTCGGAAATGCTACAAACCGCCGTTCAAATATATCCAACATTACCCAACTATTTAAACACCATCAACGGAGACATCGCAGCCACGGTTGGCGAAAGTTTAATAGTTCGATGATTCACGATCATATCACTTTAAATTACTTAGTGGGTTTAACTAACACACCCAATAGTATACATAGCTTACGTACAGTTCTGTATGCGTTACCTCTGAGAGCTTTAGATCAAATAGCCAGAGATATACAACAATCTGCGTCTTCAGGAAATATAATACCATCAAAAATCATTAAAGTATGTCAAGATATAGCGTATTTTCGGTTGTATCGTCCAGTGAACATAATCGAAACATCTCAAGATCGGCTTTTCTTGAAACTCAACTACTCAGATAAAGGACTGGACATCATTAATTTACCTCGAATCCTGAATGATCCAGAGGTACACAGCGCTGTGCCGAACTATTTTAAGTTCACAGAACCTCCTTGCATTTCATATAAGTACACTAAATCTATTGTGAATCGTCGAACTTTATCTATACACCATGCAAACATATTGTGACTGGTGACCTTGATGTGGTGAGTGATAAGGATCTGAAATTACTCCTGATGAAGGGACCTAAATATAGAGAGCCAAGAAGAATAAATCTGAATGCCGACCAGAAGATAGTCCTGTCTGCATTGGAACAGTACGTTATTGATTGGTCTAAGCGAGAAAAGTTGAACCTACAGTACTCGCTGATTGGCTGGACCTCACCAAGAGCAAGGTCGTTGAAACAATCCGCCATATTGACAGAAGTACTCTTCCCCAAGCAAAATAAGTACTGAGAAACCTCAATTCGCAAGAAGTTCTAGCAAATCTCCAGAGTAAATTCGTCATAGTCCGAGCAGACAAAGCTCCGAATAATATAATATTCATATGTAAATATTACTATTACCAGGTGCTGGTTAAAGGATTGAGTGTAGACATATCTTCATCAAATACATCTACTTACTCCCAAACTGCATTTACTCTGGAAGATTTATTTAACAATCACAAAAAGTTTCTCAGGGAAAGAGGTATTTGTCTTTCAACCAATCATAACGACATACCAAAACTATACTGGACTCTCAAAATGCATAAATCACCATACGAAGCTAGATTCATAGCTGGTTCTAGAAGTTGCACCACCAAGCTTCTTTCAACCCTATTGACGAGGGCCCTTCAGGAGGTAAAAGCATTTTGGGAAAGGTATTGCGCCATTATTTCTAAGAACTCTGGCGTTGAATGTATGTGGATATTGAAAAACTCAAAATGTCTTACGGAAGAACTTGATGCTAAAGGTCACATACCGTACAGACATGTATCCACATGGGATTTCTCGACTCTCTATACTACAATCCCTCATCAAGACCTTATTGACCGTCTAAGTTCATTAATAGTATCTGTGTTCAAGAAAACTGATCGTAGATATATTAATGTCGAAGCCATAAAGCATTCTTTAGCTCTACTACATACAAGAGATAACATTCATGGGATGTTTCTTTGTTTATAGAGTTGCAGTGAAGGGATATATATCCACCTTCACTGGATTTGAAACTACAGATAGCCCTACAGGCACATCATATTTAGATCTATATCTCTATAAAAATGAAGCGGGCATTCTCTCTCGTCGACTTTATGACAAAAGAGATGATTACAATTTCGACATCGTAAACTATCCCTTTCTGGACAGTAATATTCCAGTGGGACCTGCATATGAATATACATATCTCGCTTAGTAGCATTTGCTAGATCTGTGTTAAAATGTATGACGATTTTAATCAACGTCACAAAACACTGGTGCAGAAACTTAAAAAACAGGGCTATTCCACCAAGCGCCTACACTCAAAGTTTCTCAAATTTGGCGATACATATCGCATGCTGATAGCAAAATACGAGCGTAGCATGCAAGATCTATGGCGCTACGTTTCGTAACTTGTGTCTAATTCCGCTTAACCCGGGGCTAGGGGCCGTATGAACCCATGTACTTCAAGATCCTCATGGTACTCATATGAACAGTCACAATCAAAGCGTGGCTGAGATACATCATTCTTTTAGATGACGACTTTACAACGAATATTATGGATTAAGACTACTGATCAGCGATACGGATTTGATATTTTTGGAACGTCATCATGTCTTGCCGGCATCATTGAACACTGTTGACCGTTTCTCTCTTGCAGGAAACTAGACTATGTTTTGTATACTATGATTGTCTTTTTGAATTTGGTGCTAATACTGTTATATGGAAAATGGAATAGGTCTTTGGATTATGGACGCGGA